>QANZ01025896.1:0-40237 GCA_003254925.1 Chamaecrista fasciculata | reverse complement strand
GCGCCACAAACAAAATGCCACTAACAATTGATTTTCTTGTAGTGAAATATTAATTATGCTATTTCCTTTTTGACATGTTTTTCTTGATATTAGCATAAGCTGGCAACTTCACAGCCTTAAGGTGTAAAATCCACTCCAATGTTCCACTGAAGAACATCTTCATCCACATAACCACTCTCATCCAAGATGGTTCTATCACATACAATTCCTTCTCACATGTACCCTTTATAATTGCTTTTGCACAACTTTCTGCAGATTCAATTGGAATGTCCTTCAATTGAACCTATACATATCCAAATCAACACATAAGAGAAACAATAATTAAGATATATTATCAAAAAAAAAATTAAGGGCAGGTATTATAAAACTTTAAAGTATATATAATTAACATATGCATTGTATGTTCCTGATGAGAACATTATTTAAGGTTACCTTTGACACATATTTATCATCTGCCATCTCTAATTTAATAATCCCAGGAGTCACTATGGTTATTCCAATATCTGAACCCATTTCAGCTCTCAATGTCTCAAAGAAGATTTTCATTGCTGCTTTGCTTGCCTGAATTCAAACTCATTATATATAGTTTTATAAATACTTCTTAATTATGAATTTCATTAATACATGATATGCAACTAGTTCACCAAATGATCCACTGTCTTATAAGTATAAATAATTAAATTTACTGGAAAATAATCTGATATAATTAAAGAGTCCAAATTAGTATTTTCTACTGTCTCTGTCTACAATTGTTGCAAAGTTCAAACTAGTACTACTGTCTCTGTCTACAACTGTTACTGATTGAACTAGTTGGTTGGGTGTTAACATATATATTAATGGGTAATCATGGATCAACCTATGATAAGTCAAATAACAAATTGAGTGGACCATATGTGATTTAATTAGAATATTAGATCTATATATATATATTTAGACGATGACCAATAACCATATGGGTACCTACATTGACCAAAATGGTTGATTGTCTCCTCAATGAAATGTTGTGAGTGTTGAATATTGGATACATCACCAGGAATAATAATAGCATCTGATGCACCCAATTGTAGTGCTTTATCTAAAACTGCTCGTAGACGATCCTCTCTTCTGGCTAAAAGGGCCAAACGAGCTCCTCTCCTTGCATACTCATAAGCCAAAGCCTTCATTATATATATATATATATATTGGTAATCAAATACCATTCATTATTGTTCAATCAAATTTTTCAAAAGAAGCATGCACTACATTATAATTTTAACTGACCTCACCAATTCCTGAAGAGGCTCCAGTGATGAGCACAACTTTGCCAACGAGGCTTTCTTGGTGTTTGAATAATTTGAAGAGTGGAGAACATAGAAAGTGTAACACATAAATGGGAGGCCCAAGCAAAAGAAATGCAATGAAAGCTAATGGAATCAGTGTTATGTTCAGTATCTCGTTTAACAAATCCATTCTTCTTTGTGATGGATGCATGTAATGAGAAAAACTGCCATATATATAATTAACCTTTGATCAGATGAGCAGAGAATGCATATATTGATGAGGACAAGTTTAGAGAAGCATTGAGTATTCAAGTTTTATAAGAGTTTGCTAAATGTACACAAGTAGTTACGTGCATATTAATGATTTATCTCTTGTTCTTTCTTGCATATTAATGATTTATCTCTTGTCTCATGAAAGGAGTAGTTATTATGCATCATACTTGCATGGCTAATATTAGAAAAGGAACAGAATTAGATAAAGTTATTTGTCATCTTCTTTAAAAAATGACACTTTGGTACTCTATTCTTTGCACCGTTAACATTTTGGTACGCTGTTCTTTGCACCGTTAATACTTTGGTATCTTAACAAAGATAGAATAGTGTAACAAATAGTGAAAGAATATGGTACTAATGTGAAATCGGTCCATAGAACAGGGCACCAAAGTGTTAACAGTGCAAAGAACATGACACCAAAATGTCACATTTGAAAAAACTGGGTACCAAAATGTTAACGGTACAAAGAACATGGTAGCAAAGTGTCACTTTTGAAAGAATAGGGTACCAATGTAAGTGTGTGTAGAGAGAGAGAAAAAAATTATGATATTGTAAATTTGTTGGACTAACCTCTATATAGGTAGATAGAAAACTATGGTAAAAAAAAAGGTAGATAGAGTACAATTCATATATATCTGAGTTAACTTTATACTTTATACTTGAGCTTGACCAAGTTAATTATTTTGGTTGAACAATTATGGTGTATCAATAATCTCAGTTCACTAAGTAATGCAATAAACATTATATTGATGGAGAGAATGTATATTATCTCTATAAACATCCGCATTTTTCCCTTCAAAATCATATAGGTACAGTGTATATATATATATATATCACTCTTTGATTTATCATCTCAATTCAAGTTTGTGCAATAGAGTGTTGATGAACTTATGTATGAGTATAAAATGATTAAGATAATTTAATATAGCGTTGTTCTATATTGTATATCTTTTAATTTTTTCTTATTTTTTATTAAATGGGAGACTATTTTTTATATGTCTTCAACATGAAAGAAATGAAACAGCAAGAATATATGGAATAGATGATCAAGTCATGAATAACAACATATATATTAAATTGGAATTGAAATTGTAAATAATAATAATAATAAAAAAGATGGAATTGGGATGGTATAGATAGAAATAGGTGTAAGAAGTGATGGATAATGATGGAAGTATGCTATTGATTACATTTATGACGTTTCAGATTTTGGAGGAGAGAAGTCACAGACAACCTCATAGTGGACTTCCCTCCTATGGAAGCTCCTGTGGCAACCACATGCATGGCATGTGAATGCTGCCATCCCTTGTTCGCCGCTTGCTAAAAACTCACGGCATCCGTCCACCGCGTATCCTCCAAGGAATGCCACGTGGTTCCTTTGGCACTCTACGTATCTCACGGTTTCTATAGCTGACGACGTCGTTCTGCCCTCCCTCCTCTTCATCTTATAATTTTCTTCCTTGCTTCTCCTACGTCAATTCCTACCAGATATTCATAATACCAATATACTAATCAATAATTTAACTTCATTTTTTTAGTTAATTAGACAAATTTTTATGCAAGCCATAAAAAGTATAAACTATCAATGCCATTCTATTTAATAAATATAAATAATGCTCAAATATAAATAATTATATACCATGTGAATCACATGTTGTAATTTTGTTGCAACAACTAGAGTATATATTCCATATATATTCAATCTATTGGGTAGCCCAATCTTAAACTTTTATAATAAAATATGGGAGACATGCTATGAGGACAAAAAAGTTTCAAATATCATAATAATTAAAAAAATATGATCCAAACAAAGGATTTCATTATAAAACAATTAAAATACTCTCAAAAATTACTTTCCTTTTTAAATTTACCCTATCCAAGCACATCCTAAAGTGACCCTCAAGTGAGTAGTGGTTTTTTGAGGTGACTAACCCTAACCGTAGTGGTAGTGTATATATATATATATATGGGGGTTGTGGAATAGGGAGGGATGGAACTGAAGGAAGAAAAGCGACCTACCTGTCCAAATAGCTCTGTGTCTATGTGTTGATGTGGATGATGGTGAGGAGGAGGAGCATATTTATAGGCGCATGAGGGAGCATATTGAATATTTAAATTAAGCAGCCTTATTATTTTACCAACTTATTTTTCTGGGCTACTTCTTTCTTTTCTTCACTTTTCTATAAAGTTTGTTTTTTTTAACAGTTATACATGCGTGGATCTGATGGTACAGTGCTTATGCCTACCTGCCTGTTGCTACTTATTGCTTTTCCTTGTGATGGATGAATGATTATATGCAACAAATTAGGAGCAAGAAAGGTGTGTGAATTTGTGGGTTACAACAAACTGTAGAAAAGTAGGTTTACTTACTCACACTTAACATAACACCATCCATCCGTTCCTTTTCAAAGTATCTAACTATAACTAAAACCACATATTTCTCAATAACCAACTATCTCCAGTTCAAGTTCTCAGCTATTAGATTTGGCTTTTTTTTTCTCGAGATTCGTGTGTATATATATATAAATATATATGTCATAGAAATTGTGTGAGTGTTATGGTGTGAGTTTTCTTGTTTTCTTAAGGCATTACCAGAAAGGAAGCGAAAACGGATGAGAAACTGGCATGAGTAATAGTGATATTATGGGTAGCCACGTAAGCCATATGGGAGGCCAAGTGTATTCTGAGTCAGAAGGGACACATATGATGCTAATCATGACAGAAACCTACAATTTTCTCATAATGAAGTTGAAATGCTCACATGTCCTTCCTTGCATACAACGTGACACATGGTATTCACATTTAATTTCACACTTATAGCCAAGGTTTTTGAAATTGGACCGGCTATTGAACTAGTCGAAATAGCGATACAAGGTTCAATGGTTCAACTGGGGTCGGACTGTTTATAAATTAATTAATTAATAAATAATAGACCAACAAAATAATAAATTACTAATCATAATTAAGAAAAATTCTATATATAAATAATTCAAATTTAACATGTCATAATTAAGTTCATAAAGAGTCATTATAATATAAACATAGTCAAATAAACATAATAAGGAAATAAACCATAATAAGACCAAATAATAAAAAAGAAATAAACCACCAACAAGGAAATAAACCACAATTAGACAAAATTATAAGAAGAAAATAAATTACAAGAAAGAAATAAACCACAAAAAGGAAATGAGCACAAAAAAGAAATAAACATTCACCCATTTTGCTTACCGGCCCTATTCACATTTTGGAACAAAGAGCACAATGGCAAAATATATAGAGCAGCGGACCCATGCCCGATCCAACTAGTTGGACAATCTGGTCTGATTTTTTAATTCATGCTTACAATTATAGGAAAACACAAAAACAGACAAAAAGAGAGTAACAGGAAGAAAACAAACATTTAGCATAACATGTACTACACAACATTTTCTCATTTTGCATAACCCAAAATTTGAAAGAAAAACCAAATTTTTAACATTTGCATATATGCATGCACTTCGTATTAATGTTTTCATGAAAGAGTAAAATTGAAAACTCAAATTAATTTGAATTCTGATTATTATATGAGAGGATAGATAAGGTGACTTTTAAGTTAACAATAAGCATTAAAAATGATTATTGATGAATCTTATTCACCAAACTCTACATTATTATTAATTTTTCTACTTTTTTTTTTTACATGTTTCTCTTGATAGCATAAGCCGGCAACTTCACAGTCTTCAGGTGTAAAAACCACTCCAATGAACCATTGAAGAACATCTTTATCCACATAATGATTCTCATCCAAGATGGCTCTATCACATACAATTCCCTCCCACATGTGCCCTTTACAATTGCTTTTGCACAACTTTCTGCAGATTCAATAGGGATTGGGATATCCTTCATTTGCATCTATACATATCCAAATCAACACACATAAGAAACAATAATATCCATTATCCAAAAATAATTAAGGGCAAGTAAGATTATGAGTTATGATTAATCAATATCATTAGGACATGATTATTCGCGTACTAGAAAATTACATACATTATAATGTTTATTTGCTGTAATAATTATCTATATAAAAAATAGAATAAATTAATTATATGATTACATGTCTCGATCTTTGAAAGATAAGATTATAAGATTTGAAGCTCAAAATTATTGGTATATTTAATCTCTTAAAATGTAATTCTAATCAATTTAGTCTTTTCGTTAAGATATTTAGTTAGGGTATACATCAATTCGATCTGATTTGGTTCTCTTTTTGTCACTAGGCTAAGTCTTTCATTAAGTCGGGTTGAGTTATGGGTCTATGAATTTTTAGCCCAGCCTAATCTGGATATACCCATTTAAAAAAAAATTAGTTTTTTATATACAAATTTTGTTAAATTTATCAAATCATTAGTATAAAATTTATTTTATTAACATACAAATATATTTTGTATTAATATATATAAATTAAAAGTTTAAAAATATATAAAGATAATTAAATTAAAAATGATGATTTTTTTTAAGAAAAAGACAACCCAACCCAGTGTAACATCGAGCTAGGTCTCAAGGTACTAATATTAATTTAAATTTGATAGCAAATATACATTTTTTAATATCAATTGTTAAATGTAATATCAATAGATTCTAGAACCATCATTAAATTTAGGTCAAAATCTCAAATTGGTCTCTAAAGTATAGGGTAAATTTGTTTTGGTCCCTAAAAGTTTTATGTATCAAAACGAAATTAATTAGCACTATACTTTAGGAACCAAGTTGAGGCTTTGACCTTAAATTTAAGATAAAATCTTTAACAAAAGATCTAATTTGATTATAATCGAATCATTCAAGAATTAAATAATAAGGTAAATTTACACTTTGGTATTCTGTTTTATGGACTAATTTCATTTTGATACTCTGTTCTTTCACGATTTATTATCATGTTCTATCTTTATTAGGGTACCAAAGTATTAACGGTACAAAGAACATGGTACTAAAATGTTAATGGTACAAAGAACAAGGTACCAAAGTGTCACTTTTGAAAGAACACGATACCAAAGAGAAATTGATCCATAAAACAGGGTATCAAAGTGTAACAATTTACTAATATATTTTTATCTCTTAAAAATTAATATGAGACATATGAGATCTTTCCAAGATCAAATCATTTATTTACTCAAAATATTACATTTGTGCTATCTAATACATAAATAACAGAAAATTAAAGTGGTGGATATTATATATACCATTTAATTTATATTCTAGTTTTTACTTTTTATATTTTGAGAACATATTATTTAAAGCTACCTGTGACCGAAATTCATCTCGTGACATCTCTGATTTAATAACCCCGGGGAGCACTATTGTTATTCCAATATCTGCACCCAACTCAGCTCTCAATGTCTCAAAGAAGATTTTCATTGCTGCTTTGCTTGCCTGAATTGAAACTCATCATAGTTATATATATCCTTCTTATAAAATATAATACATTATATACATATATGTTCAAGAAAGGATACATATAATACTTTTCTATAAATTTCTATATAATGTAGACTTTACATTGTAGAAGCTTAGCCTTGGAATGGGGAACCATACTGCCGATGAAGAGATGACAACTATTTTTCCTTTACTTTTTTTCAAGTGTGGAATTGCGAAATGTGTAACATACACTGAACCCCAGAAATTTATATCCTACCAAATTAACCAACATATCATAAAGTGTAAAATTAAAATGAACATGAAATTAAAAGGTTGCATTGTATACGTAATCAAACTTAGAAGAAATTAAATGCATGGTAGCAACAAATTAAATGTAATATTGTTACCATGATTGGAGCCAAATCAGATAGATTCTCAGAGACTAATTCTCCAAACAGTTTGCCATGAATAATCCCGGCATTGTTCACCAAATGATCCACTGTCATATAATTAAGTAACAATATTCAATCTAACACACCATTTCCATTATTATATTTTTTTGAGTGTGAGAATGGCCTAATTAAATTATGATCCAGATTAATTAATTTTCAAAAGAGTCATACATTGACCAAAATGGTTGACTGTATCCTGAATGAAACGCTTTGAGTGTTGAATATTGGAAACATCAGCAGGAATAATAATAGCATCTGATGCACCCAGTTGTAGTGCTTTCTCTAAAACTGCCCGTAGACAATCCTCTCTTCTGGCTACAAGGGCTAAACGAGCTCCTCTCTTTGCATACTCGTAAGCCAAAGCCTTCATTATATATATATTGATAATCAAATACCATTCATTATTGTTCATTAAAATTTCAAAAGAAGCATGCACTACATTATAATTTAAACTGACCTCACCAATTCCTGAAGAGGCTCCTGTGATGAGCACAACTTTGCCAACAAGGCTTTCTTTGTGTTTGAATAATTTGAAGAGTGGAGAACATAGAAAGTGTAACAC
This sequence comes from Chamaecrista fasciculata, assembly GCA_003254925.1. Lineage (NCBI taxonomy): Eukaryota > Viridiplantae > Streptophyta > Magnoliopsida > Fabales > Fabaceae > Chamaecrista > Chamaecrista fasciculata. The sequence goes on along the minus strand of QANZ01025896.1, from coordinate 32,294 downwards.
ATAAATGGGAGGCCCAAGCACAAGAAATGCAATGAAAGCTAATGAAATCACTGTTATATTCAGCATTTCTTTTAACAAATCCATATTCTTCTCTGCGCTTCATGCATGTAATGATGAAAACTGCGATATATATATATAATTGACCTTTTGGATTGCTAGAGGACGAATTTAGAGATATTGAGTATTCGAGTTTGATTTTATGAATTTGGTATAAAGAATGTACACAAGTACGTAGAGCTAGGTACGTGTGATTCATCTCATGTCTCACGTAAGGAGTAGTTATTATGCATCATACTAGCTTGGCTACTATAGAAAAGGAATCAATTTAGATAAAGTTTTTTGTCCTCTTGTTTTGTTAATTATGTGAATTTTGTAATTTTTTTTGTCCAATCATGTAAAAACATGGCAGATACAAGTTATTAGTCCTATAATACAAAAACAGGAGGAGAAAAGTTTAATTATCATATTCGCATATTGTTTATGTATATTTTAAATTTTAAATTAATGAAATAACCTGATCTCTTTGTGCATTGTGAAGGTGTTTGACAGTTAACAGCATTTTATGGGCCACATCTTTTCTTGGCTTAACTTAAATGATAATTTAATTTTTTTTTTTTCAAAGAAGTAATTTGGTGCTCTAGCTATGACTTTTTTTTTTCGTAAAATATTTTCTTTCCGTATTATAAAACTGTTCTCGAGACGACACCATTTAAGAAAGTGAGGTTGTTACTTAGTTGCCTTTTTATCGAAAGAAAAAAAATACGTGACAATTAATTAACAAAATTGTAAAGATGTGTAATACGCACGATTCATACATAGTGGTCCCAACCCCAAATAAAAGGGATGACAATTTTTATGGATTTAGTTTTCTAGGGGATGGGCTGATCGATCACTTACTAATTAAGCTATAGTACTAATTAAACCCTCCACTAATTAATTAATTTAATTAATTAGTTAGTTAACTTGTTTTTGTTGATAGCCTCAGCATGAGCTGGCATCTTAACAGTCTTGAGGTGTAAAGACCACTCCAAAGCAGCAGGGAAATACATCTTCATCCACACACCAACTCTCATCCAAGATGGCTCTATCACATACAATTCCCTCCTACATGTGCTCTCTACAATTGTTTTTGCACAACTTTCTGCAGATTCATATGGCATGCTACTCTTCATTTTAATCTATTTATCCAATTCAACACAAACACAAATTAACAATAAGCTAAGGCTCATCATATTCATTTCTTGTTAATAAGAAATTAGGGCAAACAAAAAAAAAACAGATAGCAGATGTGTCTTTTAAAATAAAGATTACAATGTAAATTTGGTCTTTTATCTTTTCGTCAGGTTGCAAATTAGGCCATTATCTTTTGTTTTTTAATTACAAATTTGGTCCCTTATCTTTTGATCATGTCGCAAATCAGGTCCTTATATTTTTTTAATTTGTTGCAAATTTGGTCCTATATTTTTTTTGGTCAAGTTGAAATTTGGGTCATGTATCTTTGCAAAAGGTTTTATTGTTAGTCTCATCCTCAATTTTGTCCATCTTCTCCGTTAAGTATGACGTGGACAGCTGACTAGGGGACTAAAATTGCAAAAAAAATGATATAGGACCAAAATTTCAACTTAATTACTCCAAAGATAACAAACCAAAATCTCTTCCAAATCAACTATATCCACATCATATATACTTAACAAGGGAGATGAACGGAATTATTTAGGATAAGACTAACGATAGAACATTTTGCAAAGATACATAATGAAATATGCCAACTGACAAAAAAAATATAAGACCAATCTATTACAAAAAATGATAAGAGTCTGATTTTCAACCTAACCAAAAGATAAGAGACCAAATTTATAAAAAAAAAAGAAATGAATAATTTGCAACTTGACCAAAAAATAAAGAGCTAAACTTGCACTTTGACCTAAAATAAATTACATTAAACTAAATTTTTTTTTTTATTTTAGAATAGTTTTGAATTTGACGGATTTTAAACTTTTTTGAAACATTAAAAAAAATTAAAAGCTTTTTTGTAAATAAAAAATAAAAAAGAATATATTTGAAGAAAAAGTAATTTTTCAAGAGCATAATCAAACAGGTCTTTATATATATTTTTCTCAATCTTAGATACTAGTTTTATTTGAATATATATATACTGAGAACATTAGTTAAGGTTAATATGTATATTACCTCAGACATAAATTCATCTGGTGTCATCTCTGACTTAATAACCCCAGGAGTCACTATAGTTATTCCAATATCTGAGCCCACTTCAGCTCTCAATGTCTCAAAGAATATTTTCAATGCTGCTTTGCTTGCCTGCAACTCATCACAATTATATATATATATATATGAATTTTCAAAAGAAAAATATTAGTACTATACTTAAATGGCTTAATATAATAATTTGATAAATTAATTAAAGTGTTACATACATTGTAGACGCTGAGCCTTGGAGTGGGTAACCATGCTGCCATTGAAGAGATGACAACAATTTTTCCTTTACTTTTTTTCAAGTGTGGAACTGCAAAATGTGTGGCATACACCGAACCCCAGAAATTTATATCCTACCAAATCAACATCACAAATTAAACTCCAATAATTAATTATACCTTGATTGATTTAGCGATGATAATTAGATTATATGATCTACAACTGTATTAATTTAATATATATAAAAAAAAAACTGTATTAATTTAATGAAAATGAGTTACATGAAAAGCATCTGTTGGAAGGAGAAGCAACAAAATGATTAAATGTCATATATATTCTTACCATGATTGGAGACAAGTCAGGTAATTTGTGAGAGAAATCTTCAAACATTTTGGCCTGATTGATCCCAGCATTGTTCACCAAATGATCCACTGTCCTAATTACAATATTCATCAGTTCTTTCATTTGACAATCCTCATATTAATAGATTAAACGGTAACCCCACCCAATATATTTAATGGATTAATAAGTCAAAATTCAGATAAGTTAATTTAATGTTTAGATCGTCCTCAGACATATAGAATTCCCTATTTGCTTACCATATTGTTAAGACAAATAGCTAATTGTAATTAGTTACTCTCACCCTATAGTCATTGTACAGCTGTAAAGCTTTCATCTTCAGTTTACACGTGTATGGTTTGGATGTAATATTCTTTGTAATAACCCTCTGCCTCTAGGGTTATGTATACAATATAAATAGTAAAGATGCTAGTGGACAATACACAGCCGCTAGAATATTTCTCTCATTTTGTGCCTTTCTTTATTTCAAACTTGGTATCCGAGCCATGGCTTCCTCACAGTCCACTGCAGCCTCTGATTCCGTTTCGGTCTCTGTTTCTTCTGCTACTCCGGCTGTCGCTGACTCTCTTTCCTCTCTCACTCTAGTTGCTCAGAAATATCCTCTGTTCCAATCCTCTGCTCAAACGTCCTCTATTAAGTTGAATAGAGACAATTTCCTAGTGTGGGAATCCATTGTGTTACCTCTGATCGAAGGAAATCTGCTTGACTCTCATCTTCAAGCCAATACCTCTCCTCAGCGCTTCATTACTCGTGATGGTCAGTTGGTCTCGAATCCAGCCTATAACGAATGGATGTCTGCTGATAAGCTTCTCGTTGGATGGCTCCGCAACACTATGACCCAAGAAATCAGTTTGAATCTGCTCAACTGTCGCTCAGCTCACTTGCTCTGGGAAGGTGCCCGAGCTCTCACATGTGGGTCTCTAAAATCTCGTGTTCTTGCTCTGAAGGCGGAATTTCAGAAAGCTCGAAAGAACGCTCTCCCCATGACTGAATATCTCAACAAAATGCGCACTCTCGCTGACCAGTTAGCACTTGTTGGTGCTCCAATATCCACTACAGACCTTGTTCTTCAAGTTCTCAATGGTCTCGACACTGAGTATAATGGTGTTGTATCTTTGGTTGCGAAAATGGCTGATGATCCCAATCTCTCTTGGACTGAAGTTCAGTCAACTCTGCTGTCGTTTGAAAGTAGGTTAGATAACCTCACTCAACTCTCTTCTCTTTCTCTGCAACCATCTGCTAACTTTGTGCAAGGAAATCGATATGCTCGTGCCCCTGTTCCGTCGAATGGTCAGTTTTCTGGGCGTGGCGCTTGGCGTGGCTCCAGAGGATTCAGTGGACGTCGCTCACGTGGTCGACGTTTTGGCAACTCCACTGGTTCTCGTCCATACTGTCACTTATGTGAACGTCCTGGCCATGTTGTTGCTAACTGTTTTCTACGTTTTGACAGAACTTTTCAGCCACCTACACATCAACGTTTTGGTGAATCCTCTGTTCAGCAGCCTCATGCCTTCCATGCTCAATCTTCTTACTCAGGCTCATCATATGCTCAGCCACAAACTGTTAGTGATCCTTCCTGGTACATGGATAGCGGTGCTAATTTTCATGTCACTCCCTTTGCTGAGCAGCTGGATCATGTCTCCACTGTAGGTAAGCCTACTCATCTCTACACCTGTACTGGAGAAAAGACCAGTGTTAGTGGTATAGGTTCTGTTTCCTTGCCCACGTCTAGATCCATTTTACAGCTTAATGATGTTTTGGTCGTTCCATCTGCTACCAAAAGTTTATTAAGTGTTAACAAACTTACTGCTGATAACAATGTAAATGTGCATTTTTCTAATGCTCATTGTGTTGTTAAGGACAAGAGCACAGGGTACCCGCTGGTGATAGGGAGAGTCAACCAAGGAATGTACCCCATGATGTGCAAGAAGGGGGTTGATGCTCGTCCAACAACTTCAACTCATCACAATCAAGTGCCTCATGCGCACACTGCCATGTTTCCTTCTACAGAATCAAAGAGCAAGCTGTTAACTAAGGATGAGGTTCTTACTTGGCATTGCAAACTTGGTCATCCAAGTGATAGGATATTAAGACAAGTATTACATAGCTGTAATTTTCATTTTCCTTCAATTAAACATGTATGTGAAGCATGCCAATATGGCAAATCAAAGAAATTACCGTTTGCTCATTCTGTTTCTCGTGCATCCTCTCCTCTTGCTCTTGTTCATTCTGATCTATGGGGACCTTCTCCCTTGCAATCTCCCCAAGGTCATAGATATTACATACATTTCGTTGATGATTTTAGTCGTTACACATGGCTTTTTCCGCTGAAACACAAAGGAGAATCAGTTAATGCTTTCAATTTATTTAAAGCTCAAGTGGAAAACACCTTTAACACAAAAATCAAAGCCATTCAGTGTGATAATGGAACTGAATACAAACCCATTGCATCGATTGCTCAAACTGCTGGCATAGAAATGAGATACACTTGCCCTCATACATCGGCTCAAAATGGACGTGCCGAACGAAAACATCGACACATAGTCGAAGTTGGGTTAACCCTCCTTGCTCAGGCTCGTCTTCCTTTGACTTACTGGGTCGATGCCTTCCAAATGGCGGTATTCTTGATCAATCGCTTGCCTACTCCAGTGCTGCACAATGATTCACCTCTTCGCCTTTTATACAACAAGGATCCAGAGTATCAACAATTGCAGCCCTTTGGATGTGCCTGTTTTCCCTGTCTTCGTCCCTATAATGAACACAAGTTAGCTTTTCACAGCCAAAAGTGTATTTACCTTGGCCCAGCTTCCAATCAAAAGGGATTCAAGTGTCTCTCCTCCACTGGACAAATATATGTGTCGCGCCATGTTGTTTTTGATGCAACCATTTTTCCTTCCCATGATGGCTTTCTTAATCGCAGGGTTCCAGTTGCTGAGCATGAATATTTGATTCCTTTTCAAATTATTCCACCCTTTCAACGTTTTCGATCCACTCCTATAGATGCAGCGCAATTCTCTGCCCATGGGACCCACTCCACAACGGCACAATCATCTCCAGCGCATGGGTCCCACTCCACAACGGCACTATCATCTCCAACACGTGGGACCCACTCCATAACGGCTCCTCAACTTTCTAGGCGAGATACTGACTCTCCAAATGGGTCCCACTCTTCTGCCAGAATTAATCTCCTTCCTTCCTTTACTGAAGCAACAAATGACGATGATTCTCCTAGCTTTGATGGGCCATCTGCTCAGGCCCAATCTCCTCCTCATCTCACTAATCTTCATCCTATGACCACACGGGCCAAGGAAGGGATCTTTAAACCCAAATACCCATTTGTAGGTTTATTACACACTGAAACATCCTCTCTTCAGGAACAAGCCGCTGAACCAACTACAGTGTCGCAAGCGCTATCTCTTCCTCAGTGGAAATCTGCCATGAAAGAGGAATTTGATGCTCTCCACAGAAACAGAACTTGGACTCTCGTTCCGTTCACTGGCAAAGAAAAACTAGTTGATTGTCGTTGGGTGTTCAAGACCAAATTTAAACCTGATGGGACGATTTTGAAACACAAAGCAAGATTAGTCGCCAAAGGCTATCAACAGGAAGAAGGAGTCGATTATAGCGAGACTTTTAGCCCGGTTGTCAAGCCAACTACTGTTCGTGTGGTCTTGACTTTGGCTGCAACATTCAACTGGGAAGTCCGTCAACTTGACGTCAATAATGCGTTTCTTAACGGCATCCTCCACGAGAATGTGTTCATGCGCCAACCTGAGGGCTTCTCCGATTCTTCCTATCCCAATCACATCTGCAAACTCACCAAGGCCCTGTATGGCCTGAAGCAGGCTCCACGTGCCTGGTTTGATAGGCTTCGTGCAACTTTGCTTGGTTGGGGATTCTGCAACTCAAAGTCTGACACGTCCCTGTTTTATTTAAAAACAGAGCATCTCTCAATTTTCATCCTCATCTATGTGGATGATATCCTAATCACAGGTAACAATCAGACTTTTCTCAATGAATTTGTGCAGAAATTGAATACACTCTTCTCCCTCAAAGATCTGGGTCCAGTATACTACTTCTTGGGCATTGAAATCTGTCGGACCTCTGAAGGTTTTTGCTTAAGCCAAAGCAAATATATTGTTGATTTATTAATCAAGTTTGGTCTGAAGGATTGTGCCACTGTAGACACACCAATGGTGACAGGAAAACAGCTCTCAAAAACTGATGGAACTCCTCTAAATGATCCAACTCTGTTTCGACGTATGGTAGGGTCCCTCCAATATTTGTTGACGACACGACCCGACATTGCGTTTGCCGTCAATAAACTGAGCCAATTTCTTTCTGCACCTTCTGATATCCATCTTCAAGCTGTCAAACGCATCTTTCGGTACCTAAAAGGGACGCATCATCTTGGTCTTCATCTCAAGCCATGCAAACAACTCCAGTTAACAACATATACAGACGCAGACTGGGCAACAAATGTTGATGATAGAAAGTCTTCGGCTGGATTCTGTGTGTTTCTAGGAACCTCCTTAATTTCTTGGTCTTCTCGAAAGCAACGTGTTGTGTCCCGTTCAAGCACCGAGTCCGAGTATCGATCACTTGCCGACGGTGCTGCAGAAGTTCGATGGCTGGCCTCACTATTTTCAGAACTTGGTTTCTCGCCACAGCAGCCTCACGTGATGAAGTGTGACAACTTAAGTGCTCGTGCTCTTGCATCAAACCCAGTGCAGCACTCACGGAGTAAACACATCGAAATCGATATTCATTTTGTTCGCGATCTGGTGCTGTCTGGCTTCTTGGTTATTCATCACGAGCCTTCATCTTCTCAAATAGCTGATTGTCTAACCAAAGCTTTGACTTTTCCTCAATTTGCCTTTTTTAGAGACAAACTCGGGTTGTCCATTACACCCTCTCGTTTGAGGGGGGCTGTTAAGACAAATAGCTAATTGTAATTAGTTACTCTCACCCTATAGTCATTGTACAGCTGTAAAGCTTTCATTTTCAGTTTACACGTGTATGGTTTGGATGTAATATTCTTTGTAATAACCCTCTGCCTCTAGGGTTATGTATACAATATAAATAGTAAAGATGCTAGTGGACAATACACAGCCGCTAGAATATTTCTCTCATTTTGTGCCTTTCTTTATTTCAAACTCATATGCCAACTAAAGAGTTAATTCGATCATAACACGGCCTGAATTTGAATTATTGGTGAGCAATTGATAAATACTTGTTTAAATGTTTAATTGAGTTTGAAAGTATGTCTTAATCATGATGAACTTTGAAGACTTAACTCAAATTTTATTTTACTATAAAAAATAGAGTGAATTACACTTCCGTACCATGTTTTATGAATTGATTTCAGTTTGGTATCCTATTTTTTTTTCAGAAGTGACAGTTTAGTACCATGTTCTTTGTATCGTTAACATTTATGTATCCTATTATTTTAAAAGTGACATTTTGGTACCCTATTCTTTGCACCGTTAACACTTTAGTATTTTAACAAATATAGAACAGGATAACAAATCATGAAAAAATAGGGTACCAAAATAAAATCAGTCTATAGAACAGGGTACCAAATGTAATTTACCCAAAAATAAAATTGAAGAAGATTAAATTATAAATTTATAGATACTGACATTGACCAAAATGGGATATAGTCTCATCAATGAAACGCTGTGAGTGTTGAATATTGGAGACATCAGCAGGAATGATAATAGCATCAGGTGCACCCAATTGTAGAACTTTCTCTAACACTGCCCGTAGACGATCCTCTCTTCTTGCTACAAGGGCTAAACGAGCCCCTCTTCTCGCATATTCATAAGCCAAAGCCTTCATTATTTTATATTTTTTCATAATCAATCCACTAAACACGATTCATTCATTCATTCAAAAAAAATAATGCTAAATTAGACACAGGTCCATGTGGTTTGGCCTATTTAGAGAAAGTGTGATGTGATTTAAAAAGTGATAAATAAGGAATTGATGTTTGCTCTGTTAACAAAAGAGATCCCAGAGATTTTTTCAGTCTAAAGTTAACGGTGCCCTCCTATGTGCCTTATACGTGACCCCTATTCTAAGGTAAATTACACAGATGGTCCCTGTGATTTAGCCTATTTAGAAAAAATGTTCTTGTAATTTAAAAAGTGACAAATAAGGGCAGAGGGCACCGTTAACTTTAGATGGAAAAAACCTTTAGGACCTCTTTTGTTAACAGAGCAAATCTCAGTCTTTTATTTGTCACTTTTTAAACTACAGAAACCTTTTATCTAAATAGACCAAACCAAATGGACCCTATGTATAATTTAAAAAAAAAAAGTTGAAATTACATACTGACCTCGCCAATTCCTGAAGAGGCTCCTGTAATGAGCACAACTTTGCCAGCAAGGGTTTCTTTGTGTTTGAACAATTTGAAGAGTGGAGAACATAGAAAGTGAAACACATAAATGGGAGGCACAACCACAAGAAATGCAATGAAAGCTAATGGAATCAGTGTTATGTTCATTATCTCTATTAACAAATCCATGCCTACTTTCTATATTACACGCACTGATCGATTATTGGCAACAGATACCATATATATATATATATATATATCAATCTTCCTAGGCTGCTGTTCCTAAATTTTGACACGATCGATGATTATCGAAAATGACATTAATCTTTTTATAACGAAAAAAGAAACTTTTTCTTCGCGGAATCTTGTATGAGGAGTCGGCATATATATTTAATTCTATATATCCTTGTACATAGTGGCCATGTGTTCAATTGAGAGCTAAAGACCTTCCAATAGATAAATTAAGAAATTTGTAAATATCATCGACAACCATCTCGGAGGATAATAAATTTTAACTAAATAATACTTTAATCACATGCAGCTACTCCATGAATGTGAAAAATATTGGTGCATCTATCTGAAAAAAAAATTGATGCACCAATATTTTAACTAATCATATTTATAAATTGCTAACTAATAAAATTATCATACCAACAGCTAAGTTTAAACTCAACCTTTTATGATATAACTTACTCTTTGGTGTTATTGTTTTTTCTTGTATAGTCGTATATAGTTGTTGGGACTTGGGAGCAGGTATCGATTATTGTGTTGCATTACCAAACGAAATCGCGAAAATGATTTATATATTTTATAATCGAATTTAATTAGTATGAACGTATCTCTAGTAATTTTAAAATAACTTAATTTTTATCGTAATACTTAGCATCATCTAAATTATTAATTAATTAATTTGATTAGTTTCCCACTTAACAATCATTTCTTATGGCTGCTTAGTTGACAAAGAAAAACATTTTTTTAATCTTTCATTATTCAAATTCAATTTTATCTCAAGTTTATGATAAAGGATCTTCTAGGAGATTAGTTAGGCGGTTATTAACCTAGGTTGTCAATTGATTATAGCAACAGTTTTTCTTTTGTTGCTATAAATTTTGTCTATAGTAACAATTATATTGACTCTTTAGTAACAGTGATCATGAATGTTATTATAAAAGAATTTTATATCACCCGTTAATATATTTGCTACTATAGCTTTTATTGACTGGGAAATAGCAGCAATTGGGTATCCAATAATAACACAATCATAGGAACTGTCGCTATAACTATAGTTTTAACTGCTGCTATAACTCTGTTTTCCAGTAGTACCTCCATCCTCTCCTAAGGGTATGTTTGGATGGGGTGTCAAAGGAGAAATGGAGAAGAGAGAAAGGGATAAAAGGTAAAAAAAAAAATATATTTTGATGTTGTTTTAGGGGAGAATAGAGTGAATAAGGAGGAACATCAAAGCACCCCTTGGTACTCCAAAATTCAATTTTTGGTGGCACCCCAAATTTGGGGGCCAAGGATAGAGTGGACTAATTTATAATTTTTTAATGACAATTATATCCTTATGCTAACCAAAATTAACATGCGTCCTTTTCATTCCATTTCATTACTAATAATTTCCAAACAAGATTTTCATGTGTCCATTCATTTCCTTATTAAAAACTCTCAATCAAGATATCTACTCAGTCCATTAACGTCTTCTCCACTCCACTCTATTAATGTCAACTCCTCTCTATTCTCACTAAAACTTCCAAACATAACCTAAGTCTTAGGGTCTTTAATTAGTCCAAGTCCAAAGTATTTTCTCATATTCTTACTCATTTGACTCACATTCTCAAATGAGTACCAAATGGTTCCATAGTGACTAACGAGACTTAAATCCCGTTGTATCCTTTTTGCAGATTCATGTCCCGATTACCTGAGTCTTCTTAGCTTGGTTAGATCGTATATATTTTATATCGATTAATTATTCTAGTTATTTTTCTCATATATTAGACCCTTAAATTTATATAATTTTCTAGTCCATTCTAATTATTTTTTAAGGCCTTACATTCAAACTAAACTATATTTGAACTAACTTATTTTGTTTTTCATGATCCACTTAAAGTTTTCTATTTTAAATTATTAAATCCAGTATATATCCATAAAGTTTTACTTATTACTTATCGAATTTAATCAATTAAAAATAAATAAGGTTCCCTTTCTATGAAAAGAAAACAAGAATAAAATTATAATTGTAAAACACATAATTCATATAAGAGACAATCAACATATCATAATGTTAGATGTAACATTAATTAGCAATAAATATTTTTAGATAAGAAAATGGTTTGAGAAAAAGTCATCTTTTGAAAATGATTGATTAGTTGTGCCAAAATTTTGAAGTGTGTTTTAAACTTTTAATAATGTGAAACTTAGGCCAAATTGAGTAAAAGGCTCTCTTGCGTCAAAGTCCATATTGCGCAAAAAGACTTATAATGGACAAAAGTGTTAGACCAAGAACACACACACACAAGTGTTGGACTCAACTATTGGACTTGAAGTCTGAAGAGTATGTTTGGCAAAGAGGAAAAGGAGAGAAGTGGGTATAATTAATCTTCTATACTTTTGGACTAAATATTTTAAATTTTTGTGATACATGGACTTTGACCCAACTTAAAAAAATTAGAGTGAGTCGGGTCAAGTTGACTTATTCATGGACACCCCTAAAATCTCGGTACTTGAAGCAAAAAGCATGTATAATTTTATTTTTTGTATAATTATAATTTTGATGTATATCATGTTGTGTAAGAGATAGGAGATATAATTATTGTCTTTTTGTTTTTTTAAGTGTGTTGTCTAAAATTTTCTTTTTACTCTTATATTGTTTTAATCTATTATGTGAAAAGCAAGGCTATCTTTACATTGTTAGATCAAAGTCTTACTTAGTCTCTGTATTATATAAGCTTATGTTAATGTTTCCTTGTGCTAATAACAACTTACCTTTGGTGATTTGAGACTCACTATCATGCATTTTCTCTATCAACCTCTTTCTTTCTCTTTTTAAACTGCCCTGCACTGCAGAGAATCAAGGTCCTACAAATTACAAGCTAACATTTATTCCTCTCAAAATCTCTTCTTTTCATTCTCATTTACATCCTCTACACTAAACTTACTGCCCTTCACAATATTAATTCTTTGTTATTTTCTACTCTCAATTACATACCCTTCATGTTTTATATAACTTTTTTGTTTAAAAATATTTACCTTTTAAATTTATATCAGTTAATAATCAATTTTTAAATAATTAAAATATATGATTTAATTTTTAAAATATCACAATCATCAACAATTTTATCCTTAAATCAAATCTACAAACTTTTAAAAAAATATAAATTGAGTACAAATTCAAAAATTAAAATGTTCAAATTCAGTATAAATTCAAAAATTAAAAAACTACAAAATTAATTTAAATTCAGGGACTAAATTATCACAAGCACCAAATCCATGCTTTGCATATATATATATATATATATATATATATATCAAAAATTCATGTCAAAACTATACGTAGAGTACGTATTCCAAGTTCAATATCTGCTGACCAAAATGGATTAAACACAAGGACCAAAGTTTCTTTTTTTCTTTACTTTGGATCTCAAGCTGTTAATTCTAGCAACATACCATGCATTTAATCATAACATTCAGTCGAATTAATGCATGCTATTAACTAATTAATTAATCATACTATATAATCACATATATAGTTGTACCCTGGCCTTCATGAGTAGGTACCACATTCTAGAAGGCTAAGCTCAAGCTTCATATGCTTGTTCACTCTGGCAATGAAAGCATCAGCCCTTTTGTTCAATTCATCATAATCTTCACAATAACCCAAACTCTCTTCTCCATCTTCTTCTTCTTCTTTCATGTTCACATACTCTAAAACATGCTCCTCCATTAATTTTCTACCTTCAATCACCTCAAAGCTTGAAACTTGAGTCCTCTGGCTCACTCTGCTCTTCATCATGTACTCATCATAGTAAACATCACTAATATTACTGCCTGAAGTTGATGATGATGTTGATGCCTTTGAAGAGAAGACTCTAGAATTCACTATGAGGAACACTATGATGAGATTTCCTAAAATGAAAAACAGCTTTGAGCTGCAAAACACTGATACAGAACTTGGGATCCACACAAAGAAAATGTGTGTAGCCAGAGAAGAAAGATAAGGAAGGAAAATAGGGACACAACAGAAGATGATGCAAGTGAAAGTAGTGAAGGAATAGAAGTACAAGTTATCAAGAAACAGAAGCCTCTTGTGTTTCTTCATGGCTTGAATCTTCTTGATCTGAGTAGTATCCATGAAGGAATTGAAAAAGATTTGAGCAATTGATGGAGAATGTGTTATGTATTTTATGCTATGTATACATATTGGGGATATTAATGGGGTTTTATTTGATCAATTGGTCAAATTGTTCACATGCTTATTCTTTTTCTCTTTGTGCATTGTGATAAGGAATTATTATATACTCATCATTAGCTTTTCATAAAGCCATGAGACATGGTGGCGTGGCAATTTAATTTATACACCCTTTTTCACTTTGGAATTTTAATTATTCACCCTCATGCATGATTCTCTGATTGTGATCCCTCGTATATAAAAATATCTCAATTTGAATTATGAGGTTATGCCCATTAAGAAAAAGAAGGATTTAAATTTGTGTTTGTACTTTGTACCCTTTTTTCTCTCGCGTGGTCTTTGATGTATAGATCTTCGTTAAAGGAGACCTTTAGCTTTTAATTTCTTTCTTTTACACATCAATCTTGTAGTACAAGACTCATTGATGAAAACAAGTTAACTGAAGACAGTAATTTGACTTGCTTACTTTGGGGTAATATAACTTTGAAATGACAATATCAAATAATAGATTGCAGAAAATTAGCCTCTGAACTTGTAATTAATGTGATCTAACTACGATGCTTGCATGCATGATGGAAATGGAATCTGTACGGCGTTAATGAATATAATATATAGATTAGGAAGAAGCTAAATGTGGCATAATTTAAAGTGATAGCTTAGTCATGTTATTAGCTTTACCAGTCATGGGTGATCAGATATGTGATGAGGCGTTATCATAATTTTATAGTGTTCTGCAAAAGTTGCCAAAAAAATAAAGCAACATGTGTGAATTAGTGGGTATGGGGACCTACCTTCCTAGATAGGAAAGCTAAAAACCATAGATAAAGAAAAGTTGAAAATTATGTATGAGGAAAACAACAATTCAAGTTTTGGAGTTCAATCATGTTCGCTAATCTCTAGACTGAATTCTGGAATCATACAGAAAATTACTTTTCGGAAAGGAAACTTAGTGATGTTTCCCCGCTCACAGAAAAACTGTTAATTAGACAGATTTTTAAATAGAGACTGGGTGAAATTTTGAATCGTAGATTTAGATGTTTGTTAACCTGGACAATGACAGCAATTATCTCATGACCTGACTATGAAACAAGTCATAATTTAACAATGACTCTTGAACCGTCTGCTCTATTATAGATTAAAGAAACGGAACAAAGTTGCACCTTTAATTTGCTAACACCTATAACTTTTGATTTTAACATAAGCGTTTGATCCAACAATTAATATCAAAGATGAATTCATGGATTTGATTCTCAACAGTCAACCGGTTAGTATGTGAATGTTTAAATTTTGTGAAGTGTTAGAAATCTATGTGATGAACTAGGTTGGGGTGGCCCTCCAAATATCAACTTAATGAGTATTACTGATCATTTATATTAGGAGGGAGAGCAATCTCGACGTAATCACGCTATTAATGCTCTGATCTGATTGTGATCTTTGCTCTTTTGTTATTTCTTTTTTGTTGCTTGATGCCTTGATGATAAAGACCAGTCAGGGCGTAATCTTAGGAGCAAGATCCTTTGAGTGATTACCCTTGCTTATCTATATTGATTCCAGACTGATTCTAAATTGATTTTGGATGTGCTTTCCATGGTCTGTGATGTTCTGCTTCTTAGGCGTTTACATACTTTACCTGGCGGCGTCGCACCCTTTGGGCGTCCTCACCTTGCTAAGGCTCTTAAGGGCCAATTATATATTGGGTTTGGGGTAACTTTGTCATTTGAACCATTTAATTATTGGGCCTATTATCACTGTAAAAAAAAATTTAAGTTTAATATAGGCTAAAATCTCAAATTAATCCCAAATGTATGAAGTAGATTTTAAATTGGTCCTAAATATATTATTTATTTCAAATTAGTCTTACATATTTTCAAAATTTCTCAAATTGGTCTCAAACTAATTATATCTCTTTCGTTTCAAATTCAAAAATGACAAATCCATAATTATGTGTTGTTTTTTACGAATATTTTCTCTATATAGTCAGAGTCGTCAACAAACAAGATCAAATTAAGTTCCAAAAGTGGGTCAATTATTTCATAATCAAATAAGTGAAATTGATCATATATCTTTCATTTCAAGTCCCAATGCAATGAGTTCAAAAACATTTATACGGAACTATGTCTTTTTGTTTAATTGAGACCATTAGCATACAAAGTCAAATCGCGTCTTGACAATAAATTTAAAACTATTTTGAAAAATTATGAAAATATGTAAGATCAATTTGAAATAAATAAAACATTTATATGTAAATGTGTCTTTTGTTAAGTTTTTAATCTAAATTTAAAAGAAAAATGTAATAGAATTTAAAAATTTTTGATATATCATAGTAATAGGAAAATTAATATTATAAAGAAGTTTAATTCTCTAATTGTTTATAGGATATTAATTAAGAAATTATGGTATACGTATATAAATTAAAAAATATAAATATCAAGCCAACAGAAAATGTAGCTCTTGACTCCATAAAGAAGATTCCCTTGGTAATATTGAATTTAGGTGGAAATTAATTAGTGCGCAATGCAGCCAATCTAGCCATTCTTCACGGCTTGATATTTAGGATCTGTGCATATGGTGAGACATTGAAAATAGCAGAGCTTTAGTTTTATGCTTCTTTTGTCGTGTATCGAATCTATTACTATGAGCCGAATGGATCCTTTATAAGTAATATTACACTCTAGTGTAGAGAAAGACACAAGTTGGAGAGAGGAAATAATATCAGACAAAATTCTACTGACACTTTCTCTCTCTAACTTGCATCTTTTCTCTCTGTATACTATAGTGGATCCTTTCTTTCTCTAACTTGCATCTTTTCTCTCTGTGGATCCTTGCTCTTACTATTAGTCTACTACACACCGACCATCAATAATATTTTTTCAAGTGTAATAATGTTTATTAATCAACTTGAGTAGCATCCTAATAATTACTAATTAGATTATACAATTTCTTTTCACAGGTATCTAACTTCTATTAAAGATTCAACCAAAAAAATAAACTTCCAATCCAAGACAGAGACAATTCTCTCCGAGAAATCATTGCTAAACAGTAAACACTAATGCCACACCTTTTTCAATAGACTTGAGCAGCATCATAGTAGTTAGATTAGACTCAATAAACTTCTAATAAAACTCTGATTTATCTCAATATAAGAAATGAATCACTCTCTTGTTGATTTATTTTTTTATTAAAATTAGATTATATTCACCAATTAAATATATTTTATAGTTTACAACTATAAGTATGGACACTGACACGGACACGTGACACGACAAGGACACGAATACAGCGACACGTCAAACTCTCAAAATTACGCGACACGACACGGCATATATTTATATATATAAATAATTAAATATTCATAATTTTTAATGAAAAAATTTAAAATTACAATTTTTATTCATAATATATGTCATATCTATTATTATTTTCTCTTGCCTATCATGTTAAAGTTACAAAAAATTAATTTATATTCTAAAATTTATGGATATGTGTCGTGTCGGTGTCATACGAGTGTCGGACACTGACACGTGTCTGACACGACGACACGCCTTCAAAATGAAGTGTCCATGCTTCCTAGGTTTAGGACAATTTTTTCTTATAATCATAAGTCCAAATTAAACTGAGACATTATACTTGAAAAAAATCAAGTATTTACAAAGTGCTCCAGTTACTTAATTTAGATATAAATTAAGAGAAACACCAGTGGGGATATTTAGATATATATTGATTAAGCAAGTATGAAGCGGAGAGGAGATTAACTAGAAGTGAGAAAGGGGCCGGGGTCTGAAATTAGAGTACTATTAATTTGAAATTACATTGACAGAGGATATTTAACAAATGTGTGAAAAGTGAAACAAAGGCACCAGTTAGGTAATCTAAGAAGAGTGATGAGTGAGAGTGAAAATTAAAGGCCATCATCATCATCAATTCATCATCATCCACAGCATGTAATATTTATTATATGTAGGCAGCTCTTCAATAAGCCTCCTGATCCCCCTGTAAGCAGAGATATAGACAAGAACATGATGAATTTATTTGAAGAAACATTAATTAATATGAATGAATGAATGAATGAATGAGTAATATGGTAATATACATACTTTCTTGGGCATGATGAAATCGACGAATTGCTTGGTCTTTCCCTTGTTAAGGGGTGATGACTTGTGAGTGGCATTATTATTCCCAGTTACATATCTCCTGATATGTCCTCTCACAAATCTCTCGTACAAGAAAGCAGCCCCTTTGAACTGTGGCAGAACCAACCACGCCACCAACACTAGCTTCGCATCATACCAAAATGGTATCCTTCAATTCAATTCAATTCAATTCATCATTCACTCAGAATTCATAACATAATAAACCCATCTTAAATATTATTAGGACACTTCATTTTATCAAGAATGTTAAATATATATATACCACTCGAGAAGTGGCTGTAAAACCATTTCAGTAAGAGTGAGGAAGGAGTATAAGATCCAATAAGCTAGCCATTGCTCGTCATCTAACTTGGATGTGCTCTCTATCGCCACCACCGATGCATACCTTCATATATAACATGTTCATTCAAATTAACCCACTAATTAATTAAGTCGATCATAATATATAATTAAGATTTGTTACTAAGAAAGTAATAAGTAGGCACTTACAAAGGGTACAACAACGTCAAAACTGGCCTGCAAATAAACACACAACACAACAATAATCGGAATGAACGAAACAAACCTTAATTAAAGAGACAGAAAACATAGAGAAAACAACAACATAGGATACTAACCCAGCAAGGGAATGAAGTTGCGTGAGCAAGACCCAGAATTTTCCCATGATTATGATGTTTAATTTCTGCTTCACGAAAACGATCGATTCAAAGAGTAAAGTGAAGATGTGGTGTGATCAGGTACGTGTAGGCTCGCTGAGTATTTATATCCAATGACACAGAGACTGCCACGTGGGAACAGATGCGTGACTTTCGGGTTCTGCCTTACACGTGTCGCCCCTCTGCTCTTCGATCCACTTTTTTAATTTTTATTTTATTTTAAGGTTCTTTGCCGAAAGGACAAGCCACGTGTTCACGCTTACCGACAAATCTAGGTCGGTGACACGTGTCGTCACGTGACTCTCCCATTGTTACTGGAACAAGCCCACCCAGATTCTTCTAGGCCTTCTCTTTCTTTCTAACCCCAATTCTTCTAGGCCCACGGTTTACTCCATCTTTACACAAATTCACTGTGCAAATTTTATTAATTCAAATTGACAAAAAAAAAAAAAAATTATTAATTCAAGTCTTTGCTTATCTGGCCAAAAAAAAAAAGTCTTCCCTTAAATGACTACTGGTATCATTATGACTTCATTAGACTTGACTAAACTAATAGATTATAGTAATTAATATGGAACTAAAGTAAAATTGACTCAGTAATACTGACATTGTTGGTATACAAAAAATTAATTCTACATTTGATTCTTCCCACCAGACTTTTAAATAAGGACTAGTTTAAGATACAAAGTTTGATTCTTGACATGAGATATAAATGTTGATGTGGCATAATTATAGCCATTGATATAATTTAATGTTGAAAAATAATAAAAAAAATAATAATTTTTAACCAATCACAACTGTGTATGGAGTCACACCACTAGTTACATACAACTAACTTTTTCACGTGCTTTATTGGCTCATGATTCATTACGTCCCATGTCAAGAATCAAACTTTACATTATAGTCTAACCCTTTAAATAATTAGTACTATCACAAATATAAGAATTAAAGAGCACGGTTTAAATAACTTGTATGATATAGGGACTAATTTTTTTAAAAAAAAATAAGCTCTTGGGAGTAGGAGAAATTACAAATTTGGGTAAACATCTTAGTAATACTTTCCTCCATATTTCAAGTACTACCACAACGAATAAAAGGTGAAAACCAAATTTGATGTGTGGATCAAAGTTTGGTAACAGATGACCTAAACAAACTCTACCCCTAATTATTTTTATTTTAATTAACTCTTACGTTTCTTTCACTTCTAAACTGCCCCCAATTTGTTTATACAGCATTTTCAAGGCAAAAACACGCTATACCATGATTGTATCCAGTGCCTAAAACATGGGAATTAATGAGAAAAAGAAATTAATTTAATTAATCCTAGATTGGGTCATAGAGTAGTAGTCGACCTTGCAAATTAATCAACACCCACCCTAAAAAATAAATAAATTGCTAAAGTGCACTTTTGGTCCCCATAATTTTGGAAAAGGTCTCAATTTGGTCCCATAACTTTTTTTGTTGCAATTTTGGTCTTATAACTTTTAAAAATGTCTCACTGTTGGTCCCAAATTGATTTCCATTTATTATCTAGCGTTAAAGATGATCTGACATACTGAGTTGGATGATGATGTGACAAATATGAGTGAAGTTATGGGATGAATGGAAATGAGCTTGGGACCAACGGTGGAACGTTTTTAGAAGTTGAGACAAAAATTGCAACAAAAAAAGTTATGAGACAAAATTGAGACTTTTGCCAAAGTTATGGGACCAAATTGAGACTTTTGCCAAAGTTATGGACCAAAAGTGTACTTTAACTAAATCCATTCTATTTTTGCGTGTAAGCTAATGATACACAATGCCCTCTTTAATTTGTTTCCTCTCATATAGAGGAGTACTAAATTTTCGCACCAACATACCATTACACAATCACACAGACCCTTCCTTTTTTGTCCTTCTATTTTAACTTCCATGAGGCTTGTTTATTCTATTTATGTTACTTCTCTCTCAATCAGTCAATCTTTCCGAACGATATATCCAGTAGTTACACCTATATTCTGTAAATCTTTGAAAACCAAAAAATATCATTGCCTTACCCTACAAGATATTATATACATAGTCACATACACGCGTGAGGCAGCATGTTTACATATATGAACGTAACATCAGTTTGAGAGTTATCAATCTCGTGATCGATCCATCCATATTGTTTTCTTGATCAATTAGGTAGGTGTAGATATAGCAATGACATCCGTGGCGGGGAACATGATGACAAAATTGAATTTTCCGGGAAAAATGTTAGTAGAGAAGGAAAATGGAGAATTTTTGGGAGTGAGGATGATGATGAAGAAGAAGAAAGAAGGGAATAGAAGAATGTCGTTAATATTGAGGAGTGGAAGTGGTGAAAGCAGTGGTTATGGTGGTATTGGAGGGAGATCATTGGAGAAGGTGAATGGGAGACACGTGGCAGCAGCAGAGGATACAACGATGATGATGAAATTAGGAGGGAATAATAAGAATAATAATGAATTAGGTGTTGAAATGACGAGCTTACATGGGAAATTTGTGGAGGAGAAGTATGTGTATAGACAGATATTTGTAATAAGGTCGTATGAGATTGGACCTGATCAAACTGCTACTATGGAGACTATCATGAACTTCCTTCAGGTTTGCTCTTTTACCCTTCTCAAAACTCTTCAATTATTTAATGTCAAAGTGTACTTTTGGTCCCATTACTTATACTTAGATCTCAAAGTTGAAAAATTAGTGCAGTTGGAGCATTATTTACATATTATTCTCTGATTGAAATGGTTGACTTGGATCAGGAGACTGCTCTGAATCACGTAACAAGCTCCGGGATAGGTGGAAACGGATTCGGAGCGACCCGGGAGATGAGCATCCGGAAGCTGATATGGGTTGTCACCCGGATCCAAGTTCAAGTGGAGAGATATAGTAGCTGGTAATTAATTAAGTATTAAGTTGAACAACAATCAATTAATTAATTAATTAATTTGAAAAAGAGAGTAATGAATGAATGATGATGCAGGGGAGATGTAATAGAGGTAGATACATGGGTTGATGCAGCCGGAAAGAATGGAATGCGTAGAGATTGGATCATCAGGGATCATTACACCAAAGACATCATTACCAGAGCTACAAGGTCCATAATTATTCAACGTAACATTATTAAAATATTAATGCCAAGTAAGTAATGTGGTTAAACAGTACATTAATTTGGTTGTTGCATTGGTGTACATTATAGCACATGGGTGATCATGAACAGAGAAACAAGAAGATTATGTAAGATACCTGAAGAGGTGAGACAAGAGGTTATTCCTTTCTACCTCCATAGGGTTTCCATTGCCTCCGATCAAACTGATTCTGAAAAGATCCACAAGCTTAACGATGAAACTGCTGAAAGAATTCGATCCGGATTAGCTGTAAGTACTTTTCAATCATTTTTAATTTAAAACACTAAATTCATAATTTTTAATTAATTTAGTTGTTAACGTTGAAAATCTGAATGGAATTTGAGAGTAAGGGAAGCACATTGATTAAAAAGGACTAAATTGATATTAATCATTGCACTGCAATTTGTGTGTGTTAATCAGCCAAGGTGGAACGATATGGACGCTAACCAGCATGTGAATAACGTGAAATACATCGGATGGATTTTAGAGGTAATCAAGTAATTAATAATAATTCATGTTAAAAAGATAGATAGATATGCATGAGATGAGTACGTAAATAATTAAGGATTAATTTGGTGTTTATATATGTATGTATATGCATGTTTGATTAGAGCGTGCCGATAAAAGTGTTGGAAGAACACTACATGAGGAGCATGACATTGGAATATAGACGAGAGTGTAGGCAATCCAATTTGTTGGAGTCTTTGACCAGTCCCACGTGCAGATCATCATCATCAGTGATTAATAGTAATAATAATAATGGAGGCTCCAATTCCATTAATAATATTAACACAAAACCAGACCTTCAATTCACACACCTCCTTCGTCTTCAAGCTGGTAAGGACGAAGTTGTCAGAGCAAGAACTGAATGGAATCTCAAGCTCAACACACACACTAGCTAATTCACTTTTATATACATATATTATATATATATATGTTCATTTCAACATCCTCTTTTTTTTTTTCTTTGTCTTGCTGGTTGATTTTGTGAATCCGACCACCCTGTACCCTTTGATGATTGAGAAACTTGATCCACAAATATTCCTGTTTTGCGCTGCCATCAATATATATATTGTTCATGAATTAATTAATAATGTTGTTCAATTATTCACCATCCACAACTCTTGTGTGTTCCTTATAATTGTACCTAGTTAGCTAGTAAACTTTGAAAATCAGAGATAGGTGAAATTTATTATGTAATTATAAATGAAAAGAAATACAGAGATTAATATATTTGTTTATCGATCTCTCTAACTTCAAGAACACCGCTTTCAATTATTCCTGTTATCTCAACCAATCAAAATCATAAGATAAACAACAAATTATTTTCAGTTTCAAACAAATTAAAAGAGTTGGAGGAGGTTGAAGTTGATGATCAACCAAAAGTACTAGTGTTTTAATTTCAACCACCACAAGAAAAGAAAAAAAAAATTCAAACTTTTTTCTCTTTACTTTTTGTTTGCCGTTAAAAACAAAAGGACAATACTATGAGGAGGGCGGTTGCAAAACAAACCGTCTTCTCAGCCATTAAATCATGTGTTTAATATAATTTTATACATATTTGAAGATAAAAGCAAACATCTTCTTTATATACTTATCTAAAAGGCCAAAGTCCTATTTTGGTCCCTCTGTTATGCTCATTGTTCCAAATAGGTCCCTCAGTTATCTAAAAGTTGTCAAAGTTGGTCCCTCTATCCTTTTTTATTTTTCTGTTAAAAAGAGAGAAAAAATAAGCTTTCATTCCCAAAAATTTTAATTTCTTATATTAAGGTCCTTTTCTTTTTATAATAGGATCAAAACGTAAGAAAAGGAAATAAATTAAGATTTTAAGTGAATTTGTCCAAAAAGTCAAAAGTTTTCTCCCTCCTCTTGCCTCTCCCACCACTCTCTCTCTCTCTGACAAAGTGCCTCACCGGAATCTCTCTCTCTCTCTCTCTCTCTCTCTCTCTCTCTCTCTCTCTCTCTCTCTCTCTCTCTCTCATAGCCGATTTCGTTGAAACTTTTCGTGTTTCAGCCATACCCAGCAATACCCACCGAGAAGCTCATCCTTCCATGGCGTTCAAATGCGAAGCTGGGGAAAATGGGTCTCTGAAATCCGCAAGCCTTGGAAGAAATCGCGAATCTGGCTCGGCACCTTCGCTTCGCCGGAAATGGCCGCTCGAGCTCACGACGTCACTGCCCTCTCAATTTCCCCCAAATCGCTCCTCTGCTTCCCACCCTGCTCTCTCTCGCTCCTCGCGACATTCAAGCTATCACCGCTGAAGTCGCCGCCATGGTTCACCTCGACGCTGATGGACCATTGAGTCCGATGAGTCACAGTTTTCCGGCCTCGCCGAGATAGTCGAGTTGTCCATAGATTCGCCGGCGACGAATGCCGATCAATTCGTGTGGGCTGAGTCGATGGAGTGTTGGGTGTATCACGATCTGTCGTTGGTGGGTGGAGTTAGAGAGAGGGGGTTGTTAGAGAGAGAGGGAGAGAGTTTCCGGTGAGGCACTTTGCGCGCGCGAGAGAGAGAGAGAGAGAGAGAGAGAGAGAGAGAGAGGTGGGAGAGGCGAGAGAAGGGAGAAAACTTGTGTGTTTTTGGATAAATTCGATTAAAATTTTAATTTATTTTTTTTTCTTACATCTTGATTCTATTATGAAAAGAAAAAGACCTTAATATAAGAAAATAAAACTTTTGGGGGGTGAAAGCTTATTTTTCCTCTTTTTTTAACAGAAAAATGGATGGAAAACGTTAGAGGGACCAACTTTGACACCTTTGGATAACTGAGGGACCAATATGGAACGAAAAATAACGGAGGGACCTATTTGGAACAATGAGCATAACAGAAAGACCAAAATAGAACTTTGGTCTATCCAAAATAAAATATCTTACGGCCTAAACACTACACATATTTAGTTTACCAACTAACTATAAGAGAAATAATAGAGACAATTGTTAGATGGCGATGTCAGAAACAAGTTTTAACATCCATGTAAGAGTGAGTGAGTATATTAAAACTCTGAAACCCTTGAGCCATAATTCATCCAAATACAAGCAACAAGTCACTACTCACTATAGTTAAAACTGTACACGCATAACAGTAGGGGAGTAGGGGAGTAGGGGTGTTCGCGGGCTGAGTTGGGTTGAGTTTAGGGCGGGTTGGTGTTGGCTGAAATTTTTTGAGGGCGGGTTGGTTTGAGTTGGGTTTTGGAAAAAAAAAATATTTTAGCCCAAACCAAATCAAACCAAACAATGGCGGGTTGGCGGGCTAGCCCATTCCAATTTGCAAACATTTTTTTTAAAATAAAAATACTTGACTCTACAATTTTTTTTAATCTTTCAATTTTTTTGTATTGAATTTTGAGAAAAAAGATTTCTTATTAGTATAAGTCAATAAAGTGAAGTTAGTAATAGAGGAAAATAGAAAAACTCACGGCCCCGGTAGTATTTAGCAAGTAAAATTATAAATTCTAATTTTACATTTCTCGAAGAAAAGTGAAATTGATAAAAATTAAAGAGATTAGATTGATTAATTGAATAGTTGAAAAAAAAAAGATTAATTGAAAGTGAAGTCACTTCATGTAGTGTTAAAGCTAAAGGGGAATGATAACTCAAAAGTTATTTGTATTATACTAATTATTATTTATTTATCTATATATTAAAATAAAAAAATAAAAAATACATAAATGGTGTGTTGGCGGGTTGGGTTGGGTTGAGCGGACTCAGAATTCTGAAATCCACAGCCCAACTCAAACCAATGCGGGCTAGGAATTTTCAAACCAAATCAACCCGCCAGTCCAAACTAAACTAACCCAAACCTGCAGGTTGGGTTAGTTTTTGCGGGTTTGCCCGAAGTGCTGAACACCCCTTGCATAAAAGAGTTTCTATTACAAATTAATTAACAAAGAGAGCACCAACCTAGGAATTACCGAATTAGGATACTTTTTTTTTTGGTCAGAGGAATTAGGATACGAGGTGGGAACAGAACCGAAAAAATAACCACATGACCAAGGCCCACAGTACAGACATTGAGAAAACATATGTTTTTATTTTGGGTCTATAACACAAGACAACATATGATCCATTTTTATTTCCTTGGTTACAATCAACATATCTTAAGATGGCATAAGGCCCAATTATGAGTAACCTTAACTGTAAGAGCCCATGTAATGACAAAAATAAGTAGGAGCTTAGAAATTAAAATATTGCTTCTTTTTTTTTGGCCCAATGAATCGCTCAGCCCCACAAGTCAAAAATTAATTTTTCGCGGATTTAAGTTCCATTTAAAGGTCTGTTGTTGGCCAATTGGTTGCTGCATACACAAGGCGGGATTCAAACCTCCGATACTTGCTTAAGCGACCTAGTGAGCTGATCACTAGACCAACTTAGTTTGGTTAAAGTATTACTTTCATCTCTATTAGATCAATAAAGATTTAATTTTTTTTAGAACGGGTAATTAGGACATCTTTGGTTTAAGGAAGTACTTTTTTTATTATTTCATATTTATATTTTTTTAAAAAAAAAGAGTGTATTTTATTTTTAAGGTAAATTACACTTTGGTACCTTGTAGTTTGACCCTATTTCATTTTGGTACCTTGTGGTTTTAAACCTGACACTTTGATACTCTGTGGTATTCTCCATTAATACTTTGGTACCCTTTGGAGCTATTTTGTAATTTTAACCATAACACATTTTTCAAAATTTACATATTGACCCCAATTTTTTTTTAAGTTTTCATTTTAATCCCTAGATAATAGTATCCAGGGACCTATTTGTAATTTTTTAAAAAAATTTTGGGGTCAATATGTAATTTTTGCAAAATTTGTTATGGTTAAAATTACAAAATAGCTCCAAAGGGTACCAAAGTGTTAATGGAGAATACCACAAGGTACCAAAGTGTAAAGTTTCAAACTACAGAGTACCAAAGTGTAATTTACCCTTATTTATAAGTATTTAATATTTAAGAAACTTGTTTGTTTTATAGAGTTATTTTATTTTCATTAATTTGAACCACTATAAATTTTATGTATTTTAAATTTAATTATTATATATTAAATAATAAAATTAATATATTTAAAGTGTTTGTTTTTACAAAATTATATATATGTGTGTATGTGTTTGTTACAAGTTTGATTTTGAAAGTGTGAGAAAATTTTTAAACCAAGCCAAGAGCTTTCAATTCCAGACTTGGAAATGTATGGAAGTTAAATATTTTGTAAGAGAATTTCGTCGTCTTTATGATTCAACTCAATTAAAAAAGAATTAGTCTTTATCTAAATTATTAAAAACAATCAATCAAGAAATACTACAAAGAAAAATTGTGTCAAAGACATAGAGTGAAAATGAAAAAAGTTAAAATAAAACTAAACATGTGCATTTTATACATCAATATGATCCTAATTAATTCAGACAAATCCTCGATCAATAATATAATCCTTAGAGTAGCTTTAATTAAAGCATTACCCAACCGGAAAATTGGAGAACAGCCAGAAAGAGAGAGAGTGAAATGAAAGGGCATGTGAGCTATGGAAGAAAAACTTGCTGTTATTATTATCATTTCTTTTGGAACCTTTCCGTCATTTGCATTCAAAATAGGCTTAAATAAATATATAATAATAGTATAATCCTATAAAGTATTTGAGTACATATATATATATATATATAGTAATGCATGTGTAGGCACTATTTGAGCAGTGGAAGCATATGAGAGAGATCCTCATTGATGCATGAAGCAGCTTTAGCATTTGGTCAACCCAACAGTGTTTGAGAATAATTGAGAATCATTTTGAACCCAACATATGGTCAAACCTTTAATTATTTATCTTACGAATGAAATGAAATTAATCCTTTCCTTCACAAAGTGGAGAATGCACGAACTAGATCTAATTATTTATTAACCTCTGATCTCTACTCATTCTGTAAATATAATATTCACGAAGAAAAAAGACACTTCCTTGCATTCTCATCCCACCATACTTTGATTAGACATGTGACGCTGAGATTATTGATCGTCATTATTGCATCTCCAAGCCATTCCTATTTCTTCTCCTCATCATCATCTTAATTAGTGGTTGATCAAATTATATTATTTAACTTCACCATGATTAATTAATTCAGGTATACTTTATGTTTTTTATTGTAAGATTTATGTTAATTATTTTTTATATTCTTTATTAAAACTATTTTTATTAATATAAGATAAATTATAATTTAATATATAGTTTAATAATAATAATAAAATTAAGTTGATGTGCTTTTTTTAATTGATAAATGTAATTATATAAATTAATTCTTATAATTTGAAAGAAATATATTATATAAAAACATAACATAATTTCTAAAATAAATTATAATAATATTATATTAAATACGTGAAAAGTTAATTGTATAAATTTTAATAATATTATATTAAATTCGTGTTTAGCAAAATAATTATTTTAATTAATGTAACGAGATTAGTCTGTATGTGTATACATGCATGGTTGAAATTTTGGAAGTCTAATTAACCATCATTGCTTTCTACTAATTATTGATTCAATGTTAATCCTTCCTCTTAATAACTCTTTGAGCAATAAAGTTGGTACAAATGGTATACCCTCAGTTTTGTTCTGCATTTTACGCATTCTCAATTTCTGGGGCAGCTTCCACCATTACCCACATTGTCTATAATATAATATAATATTCCCACCATATTAATTAAGGATCACACCTAGCTTCTGAATCAATAATATATATTCCTCTCTACAGTAATAATATTCCTCCCTTCACTGTAATCTTTTGTTAGAATTTTTGGGAGGAAGAAACATGGAAGCTCTCATAAACCTTTTTTTTTCTTTTTCTCGTGATTTTGCTTCATTCATAGCTCTACAATAGGTACAAATCAGATTCCTTTTATAGAGGAAATACACATAATTAAATAAAAGATAAATAAAATAAAGAAACTACTTATCTGTACCCGCTAGTTAACTCATATATATGACTAATTCAAAAACAAACTAAATCTTTAAAATTTAAATATGATGCAACTAATTCATGCTTCCAATAACAATATAATATTATTATTATTATTATTAATTCTCAACAATTCCTCCCTTCAACTGAAATTTCTTCACAAGAAAATTCAGTTCAATTCATAAAATCTTCAAGTTTTTCCTGGATCATTTGTTTGAAGCTTCAATGATGCACTTTGTCATCATTAACCTATTTGGAGCACCATCTCTCCAAAAACATCAAATTTTGTAAGCTTCTCACAGAAGATGATCAACTTCTTCTACTCTCCTTTCTTGTACACCGTTTGCTTGCTCATCTTCTTCGAGCCAATTCTTTCACCGAGCTCTTGCAATTTTTCAACACAAATATCAAATCTCTAAAGTAATGGCGAGGGTTCAATCCTCCCACTAGCAAAATTCTTTGTAGCAACATCATCTCAATATTTGAGAGATGTTCTACTCTACCCTACCTCACAAGCTCTCAGTATCTAAAGCTCTGATATCACTGTTAGAATTTTTGGGAGGAAGAAACATGAAAGCTCTCATAAACCTTTTTTTTTTCTTTTTCTCATGATTTTGCTTCATTCATAGCTCTATAATAGGTACAAATCAGATTCCTTTTATAGAGGAAATACACATAATCAAATAAAATATAAATAAAATAAAATAACTACTTATCCGTACCCACTAGTTAACTCATATATATGACTAATTCAAAAACAAACTAAATCTCTAAAATTTAAATCTGATGCAACTAATTTATGCTTCCAATAACAATATAATATTATTATTATTATTAATTCCCAACACTCTTATATATCATTACTATATAAACTAAACACGAATGCAAATATGCAATACAGGCCACATACGGTTAACTTACACACCCTTAACTAAACTAAACTCTCGGGTCTCTCTCCTTAATTAGTTTAATTAATTAATTAATTATCTCTTCATATATGGAAATAGTATAATTTAATATCTCATACTTATTTTATAGAGATTAATTTATAATTAAGAACAGAAAGAAATAAAGTATATATTAGTTTTATGAATTTTAAAAATATATAAACTAAATTTTATAAAATTTAATTGTTAATTATGTCCTTTATAAATTAATTTATAGCAGGTTCACTCTATTTACTTACAGCAAACACAAATCTCAATTATTTCATGATGAATGACTATTTTTTTTTCTGGCCATATGATGAATGACTAAAAGTGAATAAATATATAATAATATACAACTTTCTGCACAAACCCAGATTCTTGTAGTAGTAATAATGATAATAAAAGTAAGCTATATATAGAAAATTTATAGGCAAATTGGCCGAGAGCTTCATGCATAGTGCAATGTGTATATATATATATATATAAGATCCATCAGATGATCAGAGAGATACCCATTGCATGTAGTGTAAACACGTGAATACCACCCAACGCCTTCAAATTTTCTCCTTTTTAATAGTTCAGAATATTAATATATATATATATATATATTTGAGGAAACCTACTATTTTTTTTACTGAGTTAATGATTTGGTTCCCCATTTATTGAAGTAGACTACTCAATCTCTCATTTATTATAATCATCAACTATTTAGTTCCTCATTTATCATAATCGTCAACTATCATACGTTAAATGTTTATATGACACCGTTAAATGTCACTTTAGCATTATAATCATCTAAACCAACTGAATCGGACCCACAAACATAATTAAACCGGCCTAAAATTGAGTCAGACTCAAATTTTTGTATTACACGTGAAGCTTCTAAAAGGTGTAAAGTATAAACTTCTGAATTATTCTCAAATCTCAAACTCTGAATAGTCTAAATAATTAAATATATGACATTTAACGTGTTCATGTGTATTTAACAATCAAGTCATCAATATTAATAACAATATATGCATAAAATCTAAGAGTTGACATAATTTATGAAAGACCAAATAATTGATTCCCTCGTAAATTTGTAGTAATATTGATAAGGTTAGAGAGGGAGATACAGTAATTAAGAAGAGAATCTGGAATTGTCGATTGGGATGGGTAAGGGGCCTACGTGGTACAAAATCTGGCACAGAAAGCTTGCACAATGCTCTGATGTCATCGTGAACGAATCTGTGGTTTCAGAATTCAGATTCACACAATTTTATCATTCATTGCCTTTTTTTCTTTTCTTTTTTTTCTTTTTCTTTTTCTTTCTCGGCAATTGGATGCATATTATTATTTAGGCTTATCGGTTTAAGATAGGCATGGGCCCAGTAACAAATTTTTTGTTTTTATTAGGTGGGTGAAAAGTTTAGTCAATCACTATTGGATTGCCTTTTCTCCCATCAATATACACTCTCATGATTTTACCCAACTCATGAAACTATATAAAGTTTTTCACAAAAATTCATATTTATATTTCTTTTAATGTGTTTGACCAAAGTGGTATTCTTTTGTTGGCCCAAACGAAAGATATATTTAACTTGTATTCAAACTCTTATTATATATATTATTATCTTACTTCCCCTACTATATATATACATAAAAAGTCAAAAACAACACAAAAATTCTGTAAATAAACTATGGAATTATTTTTAATAAAATTTAGTTTAATATTAAAACATTTGACTTTACTTTCTAGATTTAAATTTAAGTCTAGCTAGAATTGTAAAGATTTAGAAAGTTTGAAAATATAATCTTTGAAATTCTATTTTGGTCCTTAAATTGTACAGAGAGTTTCATTTTGGTCCTTCTTTTTCTCCTCAAACGTTTTATTTATTTCACTGTTAGTTCAAAATGTTATTTATTTAGTTTCAACAATTTTTTTATATATAAACATCTGACCTAGATAATTTTTCTATTATCAATATCTTAATAAATGATTTGATATAGAGAAAAATAAATTGTGAATCAACCACAAATTTATCTTCAATATGTGAATGAGAAAAATAGATTTTTCTTCATCCTTTTGTCAATTTAATTACACATGAGAGAAAAATTATTCATAGTAACTATTTAGATCAGAAATAATAGCAAAAATTAAACGAAATTACATTTTCACTAATAGTGAAACAAATGAAAATGTTTAAAAATCAAAATGAAACAACATGCTTTAAGACAAAAATAGAAATTATCCTATGAATTGAAGACTAAAATGAGTCTTTGATCAATATAATTGTTTATATTACTTGTGCGAGTGCGAGTTTTAGTTTGAAAAAAAGAAGTAAATTTTTATTTTAATTTAAAAACATAGAGTATAACATTTTAACCATACAATTCATATTCTAAATTATACATTTGTATCGTGAGGTATAAGTTGGTTTTACTTTGATATTATGTTTTTGCAAAAGTATTATATATGTGGTACCCTATTTTATTTATCGTTAACACTTTGGTACTTAACTTTTTTTTTGTCACCTCTTGACGGAAAGAAAAAACGTGCAGATTGTTATGTGCATGATCAAAAACATGAAATCTACTATCCTAAATTCAAATTTCACGATTCAGCTTAAAAACAAATACTATTTATAGTATGTACTTGAAGGCAGATGATTCCATTTTTTTAAGGCTAAATTGTGAAATTTGAGTTTAAGAAGATGGATTTCGTATTTTTGACCATGCATATGATCTGTATGTGTTCTTTTCTGTCAATAGATAACGGATAAAAAGTGTTGATTGCAAAGTGCTAACGAAGAATAAGATAGAATACTAAATATCACTTTTAAAAAATAGGATACTAAAGTGGAACTAGTTCATAGATCAAGGTACCAAAAATATAATTTACTCTTAAATTATGATCTTTAAGAAAAAGTGAGAAAAAGGAAAAGAATTTTTTTAATATATATAATAGAGAG
>QANZ01025794.1:74829-110818 GCA_003254925.1 Chamaecrista fasciculata | reverse complement strand
TTTTATTTTCCCTTCCGCTGCGCTCCCTCTGTGATTTCCCAACAGCTGACCACTTGGATGCGTCAGCTAATGGATCTATCACCAAGTTAGATGTTGAAGTAGCTTGGGATTTGATTAAGGAGGTTGCTGTCTGATCAGCCCAAATATTGATATGATATTTGGTCTTCTTTTTATGTGTTTATAATGCTAATATGTTGCAATTAGACCAATTAATATATTAAGGGCTGCACTAAGGTATGACATAATAAAATGGATAAAAAATAGGTTATTTAGTATTTATTTATTGTATTTTATAAATAAGTGCTATTTAATGGGTTTGTTAGTGTTTCAGATATCCAAACAGGGTCTAACCAATGGGAAACGTCTAGAATCAGCGAGATGATCACAAAAAGCACAAAATGTTTTGCGCCATCGTGTTGGGCTACCGGCCCAAATCAGGACTTCCAGCGACGCGGGACTTTGAGAGAAGTATGACGTTAGCAAATATCTTCAATGCGGATTTTGCGCTGCGCCATCATTTTGAGCCACCGGATCAAATTGGAAATCTCGCGGCTCAAGATATTCTGAAGTTTCAACATATAATTTGAACGACTAGGATTTATGATACGGAGATAATAATCGTAAAATCGCGTATTTTTCGTTGTGCCCCCGTGTTGAGCCGCCGGCTCAACTGACGGCTCAAGTCCAAAATTGCTCCTGGACTTGCAGATCAAGCATATTACTCAGGGCTATAAATAGAGCTCGACGTTTCATTCTCAAATCGCCAATTCCGAGAGCTCAAAGAGTAGAGAGTATCGTAGAAAATAGAGAAATATTCTTCTTCTCAAAGTTCTTGTGGGATCATGGCAATTCAATCTGAATCTGTTCGTCTTTCCACCATGAGCAGCTAAATACCTACGCCCGGAGGAGCATTGGAGCAAAGCATGAACTAGGGTCTATATTTAAGGGAGTTTTCTCACACTTGAATTAGGGTTTTACTTTCTTGTTCTTGATTTCTTGTTGAACTTGAGAACTAGTTGTAATTCTTGTTTATTGATTAAGAACTTTGTTTCTTGGCAATAGTTTTGTTATTAAGATTTATGATTCTTGATCATTCTTTTATCATCAATTCAATGAAGGTTTTCAATTCTAGTTATGGATTATCTTGTTTAAGGTCTTTTCATGATTAAGTTGTCAATCTAGGTCATTAAGTAATTAATGACTACCTTAGGATGATTTGTGTGAGATGCTCTACTTATCGTTAGTAGTGATGATTGCTAAATCCAATCGCTCTGGCGGGTATCTTCTTAATTTGATAAATTCGTTTATTTATTATTTTTTTCTTTCAATCTAGTCTTTTAGTTAAAAATCACTAAATATTTATTGCTTAATTAATTTGTGTCTTAGGTATTAGATCAACATTCCAAACTATTTTCTTTACCTTTTTCCGTTTAGTAAGAATTAAAGTACTATTCGCTTTTAAACTATATAAGTAAGTTCCTCGAGAGATCGACTCTGATTGCACCACTATAGTGCATTAATTCTGGTATTTTGACCAGCTTACGATGGGTGTGGTCAAAATTGGCGCCGTTGCCGGGGAACTATCCTTTAAGTTTAACGGTTAATAGTGCCAAATTCTTATGAATTCAGTTTGGTTTTTTTGCGTGTCTTAGGGAGTCTAGTTTTTATTTTGTTTATTTTGCTTCGTAGTTTATTTAGTATTTAGTGAGTTATTAGGTTGTTTAATTTTTCAATATTAAAGTTTCTAGGGTTTAATTAGTGTTGCATGCCTAGGAAGGATAAGGCACCTTTAAATCCTTTGAATCCTGAGATTGAAAGAACCTGTATGAAGCTAAGAAAAGAGAAAAGATTAAGAAACTTAGGTGAAGATAATTATAGACGAATAGAGCTAAATTGTGAACCAGAACTAGATTTAGGTATGGGTGACAATAACCCTGTATGGATTTGGAGCAATGTTGGGGTAATAATGCAGACAATAACCCTCAACGACCTGCTCTTAGGTCAATTAGAGATGTTAATCAAGAAGAGTCTGATGCTGCAATAGATAATCTGCAAAATGCTTACCCTAACTTTGACTTTGAATTTGACATCAAGGGTCCTATATTGAATAACCTTCCTAAATTTCATGGTCTAACTGGTGAGAATCCTTACTCACATTTGACTAATTCGCGCATGCATTGCAGGACCATGAAACCCAGAGCTATCTCAGTTGAGAACTGTATGTGGAAGATCTTTCATCTCATATTGGAAGGGAAGGCTCGAACATGGTACAACAATCTTCCTAGATTCTCCGCAGATGCTTACTCTTCATGGAGACATCTTCGTCGGGTTTTCCTCAGTCATTACTTTCCTCAAACCAAAACTGCAGCTGCCAAGAAGGAAATAGTTGCTGCCACACAAGATGCAACAGAAACTTTCTTCGACTTCTGGAATAGATTTATGGACATGCTCGATGCCTGTCCAAACCATCAGTACTCCACAAAAAGTCTGGTGGAATTTTTTGTCAACGGTCTGGATATTGAAGAGACAAGGATGTTAAATGCAGCCGTTTATGACAAACCAGATGCAGAGGCGTGGGATTTGATCAGGAAAATTGCACTCGATCGTCAACATGAAAGTGTGAGGGATATTAGGTCAGTCAAAGCAATTGGAGTCTCTACAGCTGATTTGGATCCCTTACTAGAGAAGATAGCAAATAGTTTGGATCATTTAACAGTTAGAGTCAACGAAATTTCTTCAACTCAGCAGACTCAGTTTCAATTCCCACAGGCTCAGTATGCTCCTCAGGTACAATATGTTCAACCATCTCCTTCGAGCTTAGCCATGGTTGCCGCTTCCTGTCAAAACTACAATTCACCGATGCACATTCTTCAAAACTGTCCCTTCACTAATTGTGAAGAAGTTTCAGCTATGTACCAACAAAGATCAGGACAATTTCAAAGAAGAGATCAACTTTCTTCGGCATATAATTAAGGGTGGCAGAATCATCCTGGATTTAGATGGGGAGGTGGTAATCAAGGAGGAGCTTCCTCTTCTGACAATTATCAACAAAGGCCTACCTCCAATGCAATTGTTCCGACTGAGCAAAAGTCTGGTAACAACGAAACCCAAACAATACTCAAGGCCATCCAAGAGAATAATATGGCTTTGTCGAAGAATTTATCCTCTCAATTTAGTGAAATGAGAGGAGACATGGGGAATATAAAAGGAGAAATGGGAGATATGTCTAACAACATCAACGCTCTCTTCCAGGAAATAGAGATGATAAAAACCAAGCATGAGCGGATTTGTCACTCAAGTTTCTAACTCCGTCAATAACCATCAAGCCCAATCTAGTGGAGGCATGCCTTCAAACACAGTGATCAACCCAAAAGCATTAAATGCCATCAATCTAAGGAGTGGGCAAGCATTCCTTAACCCACACCCTAAGCGGGTTGAGCAAGAGACTCAAGTAGTCGATGAACTTGAAGATGAGCCCATGGAATAGCGCATTCCAAGCCAAGATGAGGTTGAACCAACTCAACCATCCTCATCACAATCGCAACCTTCTCAAACTGAAGCTGCACCGTCCCAACCTTGTGAGGATAAAGGTAAAGAGGTACGTGTTAAATATCGTCCTTTTCCTTCTTCATATTTGAAAAGTAGAAAACAACATGATGAGAAGCAGGAAAAGGAAATTCTAGATCTCTTCAGTAAATTAGAAGTAAATGTTCCTCTACTAGATTTGATTCAAAAAGTGCCTAAATATGCTAAGTTTCTTAAAGATTTGTGCACTAATAAGAGGAAAGTTAAGCCTAATGAGCGAATTCAGGTTAGTTCAAATGTCTCTGCACTTTTTTAACCTCAACTACCAATTAAATGTCAAGACCCCGGATCATTCACCATTCCATACACAATAGGAAGAATAACTGTAAATGGTGCTTTGTTAGATTTAGGGGCTGCAATAAATGTTATGCCTAAAGCTGTCTACGAGTTCTTAGGAATGAATTCTGCAAGAGAAACTGATACAGTGCTGCAGTTAGCTAATAAGACAATTAGACACCCAATAAGCATAGTTGAGGATGTGTTAGTAAAAGTAAAGAATCTTGTTTTTACCGCTGATTTGTATGTGCTTGATATGAGCAATGGAGTGTCCAATGACACAACATTGATTTTGGGAAGGCCGTTCTTGAGGACTGCTAATACTCTGATTAGCATGAAAGACGACATTATTAAAATGGAGGTGGGAGATCAAAAGATCTCTTTTAACATGTATGAGGCAATGAAATACCCGAATGAGGATTATTCTCTGCTAGATTTAAATTCTATCAATACGTGTGGAGAGGATGATTATTGGTCTTCACCTGATATGTATTTGTGTCATTTTAAACTGACCAATGATGATCTTGTTTCCCCTTTTCTCTCGTTCTTTTCTCCACCTGATATTTGTGCTTGTGGAGGCAATGAGACTAATCTCAACTACTCGATAGTTGATAGTACTAGTCACGTACCTCCATCAATCTTAGCACAAATTAATTATGTTTATGATGATCCGACTGTTGCTACTAAAGCCAGCTCTAGCAAGAGCTCTAGTGTTTCATGTGCAGGCATTGCTGTTGCTGAGGATTCTACTCAAGATTTCAACACTCAATCTTCTTTTAGCATCAGTGAGGAACCATTGGAGAATTCTGAAACCTCCAATCCCGTAAACTCTGGAGACGAGCCAACAAGCTGAATTCCTAACTCTGACTCCTCCTCTGACAATTCTATGCAATTCAGTGTTTTATCTCATTCTATCAAATTCATACATGATGTTTGTATAGATAACCTTGCAGAGGTGGCTGACCATGTTCACAACAAGGAAGTCAACGGAGTTTTAGATTGCAATAGTGTGGGCACTATTCCTAAAATTGTGGGGGAGTGTAGCCTTTCCTCGTTAGAAGTTACACAACTCGTCCCTTCCATTATTAAACCACCCACCCTTGAGCTTAAAAGTTTACCCTATAACCTCAAGTATGCTTTCCTGGAAGAAAATGAGAAGTTACCAGTGATTATTTCTAGTAGTCTTTCTAGGGAAGAAGAGTCGAGATTAATTGAGGTGTTGAGAGAACACAAGGGAGCTTGAGGTTGGTCTTTAAAAGATATACCTGGCATAAACCCTGCCATTTGCACTCATCGAATCCTTTTAGAGAATGATATTAAGCCAAAACGACAGCCACAGAGAAGGTTAAATCCCCTAATCTTAGATGTTGTTAAGAAGGAAGTCACTAAACTCCTTAGTGCGGGTATTATTTACCCCATCTCTGATAGTGAATGGGTGAGTCCTGTGCAAGTTGTTCCAAAGAAGAGTGGAATAACTGTTGTGAAAAATGAGAAAGAAGAGCGATTCCCACACGAGTGCAAAACTCGTGGCGCGTTTGCATTGACTATAGAAAACTTAATGAAGCAACGCGAAAAGATCATTTTCCTCTTACTTTTATTGATCAAATGCTTGAAAGACTTGCAGGGAAATCGCACAATTGTTTCTTGGATGGTTTTTCTGATGGAGATTGTGCCCTAGGGCCAATCATATTATGTATATTTTTTGAACATATTGATTAATTTATAGATGATAAATTATGTTGTTATCATATTATTAGCATGTTTACTATGATAGCATCCTTGATTGATTATGTGATAATTAATCTAAAACTGTCCCTGGTTGATTGTTCTCGTGGGAGCGAGAATGAACCAAGGCCAGCATGACCTCGGTGTATGGAGATACATGCACTGGATGCTTTACGAGAGTCATGGTGCAATTGTGTAAAGGGTTACAAGTTGCTGGACCGACCCGGAGAGTCCTGCATGGGTTTTAATCATGAGCTAGCCTCTCCTGTACTCTTGTCACGCTGCCCTTAGGTCTGAGGTCTTGACTATTCCGGCGTTGTAGATGTCAAACTTTGGCCTAGTCCAACGTTGCCCGTAGCAGGGTAGCCATACAGGCTAGGTACGGGTTTGGTTGTTTACCGTGCTGAGGAATGTGGTCAACCAAGATGGAATTTTGTCCCTCATTAAAGGTGAGAGATATCTAACTGGCGCCCTCGATGAGTCTGTCCAAGGAATGTGTGGCCACACAGGGAAATGGGACTAACTCAAGGAATCGAGAAAGTTGTGGTTTGGATTAAGGATGACTTTCCCGTGCCTTATTTATGACCAAGATATCGTGTGACAATAGGGATCACGTCAAGGTGGTACTTAGGTTAAGTCGTTTTGGCGTTAAAGCGATAACTCACGTGTTTTGGGTAGTCGTGATGGCTTGCTAGAGTCCGCTCTCGATTTGTGAGTCATAGAGATGACTTACTGCCAACTTCACGTGAGGCCTGCTGGGTCACACATGAGCAGGATCAAGATGCCGTAATGGGACACGAATTAGGGTAAATTCGTGAGTCACTTTGGTGACACAATTTAAGACATAGTTGAATGTCTTAGGACATGAAATCCTGTCTTAAATAATATCTACGTTTATGATATTTAAATTTGTTAGACAAGTTTAAATATATTAATTGTTAAATAGTTAATTGGATTAATCTATTTACAATTATATTCTTGTTTAAAATATTAGGGAATAATAAATTAAATAAAATTCCTAAAAGTTAGGAGATTAATGATTTATTAAATTCACTAATATTAGGATAACAAGGCTTGAGGGTGGTGCCTCATATATATAGATTTTAATTCATGGAAATGTTTTGTTAATTAGAGTCATGACTTGGGTTTGAATTTGAATTCAAGATTTGATTTTGATTTCAAGATTCAAATTTTGAATTAAAGATATTAGGGTAATATTTTAATTCAATATTGTTGGAAATTAATAAGTTGGTTATAACTTCTTAAGATTTAGAGACAGTAGGAAGCTGGACAGAAGCGAGGTGGACCTACGAGTAGGCAATGGAGCAAGGGTTGCTGCTGTTGCTGTGGGAATATACGAGCTTGTATTGCCCTCTGGGCTTATTTATGTTTTGAACAATATTTATTATGTACCGTCGTTAAGTTCAAACATTATTTCTCTTTCTTATTGGGATAAGGAAGGATTTACTTGTATTAATGGTAATGGTAGATGTTCAATTTATAAAGATGATATGTTATTTGCTTAAGGTGATTTGCAAGATAATCATTACATCTTAAAATTAGAACAACAACGTAATAACTATATTTATAACATTGATACGAAAAGGATTAAGATTAACGAATCTAATCCTACATACCTTTGGCATTGTCGTTTAGGCCATATAAACGAGAAACGCCTAGAGAAGCTCCATAAAGATGGACTTCTAAGCTCATTTGATTTTGAATCATATGATGCTTGCGAATCTTGTCTACTTGGAAAGATGACAAAGGCGCCCTTCACTGGCCACAGTGAGAGGGCATCTGACTTATTGGGAATCATACATAGTGATGTATGTGGACCCATGAGTACTCAAGCTAGAGGTGGTTACTCACATTTCATTACGTCTACTGACTACTTCAATAGGTATGACTATGTCCACCTAATGAAGCATAACTCAGAATCTTTTGAAATGTTCAAAAGATTTCAAAGTGAAGTAGAGAACCAACTTGACAAGAAAATCAAAGTCCTTCGATCTGATCGAGGAGGCGAGTATTTGAGTCAAGAATTTATTGATCATCTTAGAAGTTGTGGGATAGTCTCACAACTTACTCCTCCTGGAACCCCACAGTGGAATGGTGTTTCTGAGAGGAGGAATCAAACTCTATTAGATATGGTTCGATCTATGATGAGTCAAGCTGATCTTCCGCCATCCTTTTGGGGGCATGCTCTAGAAACTGCTGCGTTCACACTTAACCGTGTTCCGTCTAAGGCAGTTGAGAAGACACCATATGAGATATGGAATGGGAAGAGGCCCATTATGTCTTACCTCAAGGTTTGGGGATGTGAGGTTTATGTTAAGTAGCAGCCTAATGATAAACTGTCCCCCAAATCCCTTAAGTGTCTATTTGTGGGATACCCCAAGGAAACTAGGGGGTATTATGTCTACTACCCATCTGACAACAAAGTGTTTGTAGTCAGAAATGGATTATTTCTAGAAAAGGATTTTGTTTCCAAAAGAAACAGTGGGAGTAAGATGGATCTTGAAGAAGTTCAAGAGCCACAAGACACTCTAGAGGCGCAGACGGAAATTGGAGAAGAGCCACAAGACGTTGTGGAAGCTCCTCTAGTAATAGAAGAACCACGAAGGTATGATAGAACACGTTCTCAACCTCAAAGATATGGATTTTTGATGACTGAGAACAAGGATGTGTTGCTCATAGAGCGTGGTGAGCCTACCACCTATCAAGAAGCTATCGTGAATCCCAACTCTTAGAAATGGGTTGAAGCCATGGAGGCTGAGATGCAATCCATGTACGACAATAAGGTATGGACCTTGGTTGATCCACCTGAAGGTGTAAAAGCCATACGGTGCAAGTTGGTTTTCAAGGAGAAAACCGACATGGATAAGGTACTGAAGCGGTTCAGTATGCAAGATTCCAAGAAGGGATTCATGCCGATGAATCATGGTTTAGTCCTGAGCAAGAAACAGCGTCCCAAGACACTTGTTGAGCGAGGGCGCATGAGTGGCATCCCTTATGCTTCGACAATAGGATCCATCATGTATGCCATGCTGTGTACTCGACCCGATGTGTCGTTTGCCCTAAGCATGACGAGCCGGTTCCAACAAGACCCTGGTGAGGATCATTGGACCGTTGTCAAGAACATCCTTAAGTACTTGAGAAGAACTAAGGATGAATTCTTGGTATATGGTGGAACTGATGAGGAGCTATGTGAAAGGGTTACACAGACGCCAGTTTTCAAACCGACCAAGATGACTTCAAATCGTAGTCTGGATACGTATTTCTCCTGAACGGTGGCAGCGTGAGTTGGAAGAGTTCCAAGCAGAGCACGATTGCTGATTCTACAACGGAGTCTGAGTATATAGCAGCATCAGATGCAGTGAAGGAGGCTGTGTGGATTAGGAAGTTCGTTGCTGAGCTTGGTGTGGTTCTAACCATTGCTGATCCCATAACCTTGTATTGTGACAATAGTGGTGCTATTGCACAAGCCAAGGAGCCCCGGTCCCACCAAAGGACCAAACACATACTCAGGCGTTATCACCTTGTCAGAGAGATGATTGACAGAGGTGATGTGAAGATATGCAAAGTAGCAGGCGAGGATAATGTTGCCGATCCTCTTACGAAGCCTCTTGCGCGGGTCATACATGAACGCCATGTATCGTCGATGGGGATTAGATGCATTGATGAATGTACCTAGTGTAGGAACATTTCGATTAATGATTGTACCTAGAGCAAGTGGGAATTTGGTGGAGATTGTGCCCTAGGGCCAATCATTTTATGTATATGTTTTGAACATATTGATTAATTTATAGATGATAAATTATGTTGTTATCATATTATTAGCATGTTTACTATGATAGCGTCCTTGATTGATTATGTGATAATTAATCTAAAACTGTCCCTGGTCGATTGTTCTCGTGGGAGCGAGAATGAACCAAGACCAGCATGACCTCGGTGTATGGAGATACATGCA
Organism: Chamaecrista fasciculata; assembly: GCA_003254925.1. NCBI lineage: Eukaryota > Viridiplantae > Streptophyta > Magnoliopsida > Fabales > Fabaceae > Chamaecrista > Chamaecrista fasciculata. Next base: position 101,259 of record QANZ01025794.1, on the reverse strand, counting down.
CTAGATGCTTTACGAGAGTCATGGTGCAATTGCGTAAAGGGTTACAAGTTGCTGGACCGACCCGGAGAGTCCTGCATGGGTTTTAGTCATGAGCTAGCCTCTCCTGTACTCTTGTCACGATGCCCTAAGACCTGAGGTCTTGACTATTCCGGCATTGTAGATGTCAAACTTTTGCCTAGTCCAACGTTGCCCGTAGGAGGGTAGCCATACAGGCTAGGTACGGGGTTGGTTGTTTACCGTGCTGAGGAATGTGGTTGACCAAGATGGAATTTTGTCCCTCATTAAAGATGAGAGATATCTAACAGGCGCCCTCGATGAGTCTGTCCAAGGAATGTGTGGCCACACAGGGAAATGGGACTAACTCAAGGAATCGAGAAAGTTGTGGTTTGGATTAAGGATGACTTTCGTGTGCCTTATCCATGACCAAGATATCGTGTGACAATAGGGATCATGTCAAGGTGGTACTTAGGTTAAGTCGTTTTGGCATTAAAGCGATAACTCACGTGTTTTGGATAGTCGTGATGGCTTGCTAGAGTCCGCTCTCGACTTGTGAGTCATAGAGATGACTTGCTGCCAACTTCACGTGAGGTCTGCTGGGTCACACATGAGCAGGATCAAGATGCCGTAATGGGACACGAATTAGGGTTAATTTGTGAGTCACTTTTGTGACACAATTTAAGACATAGTTGAATGTCTTAGGACATGAAATCTTGAGTTAAATAATATCTACGTTTATGATATTTAAATTTGTTAGACAAGTTTAAATATATTAATTGTTAAATAGTTAATTGGATTATTCTATTTACAATTATATTCTTGTTTAAAATATTAGGGAATAATAAATTAAATAAGATTCCTAAAAGTTATGAGATTATTGATTTATTAAATTCACTAATATTAGGATAACAAGGCTTAAGGGTGGCGCCTCATATATATAGATTTTAATTAATGGAAATGTTTTGTTAATTAGAGTCATGACTTGGGTTTGAATTTGAATTCAAGATTTGATTTTGATTTCAAGATTCAAATTTTTGAATTAAAGTTATTAGGGTAATATTTTAATTCAATATTGTTGGAAATTAATAAGTTGGTTATAACTTCCTAAGAGTTAGGATTGTTATTTTGATTTATTAAATTCCTTAAAAATTAAGGGGAGTTGGAAATTGATTCTTGCATTTTGATTCTCAAAGATTGCATTTTGAATTCAAATTAAGATATTAAGGTAATATTTTAATTAAGAATTCAAGGCCTAAAATTATAACATTATTGTAATCTTATAATCTTATAATTTGATAATCAGTAATTTAGGGATTCCCTAATTATAATTGTCAACTCCCCAAACTCTACAAATAGCAGAGCCAAAGTCGACTTGCATACTTTTGACACACAAGAGGGAAAATTCGAGTTGCACCATTTTGTGAGATAAAATCAGCTAACCCTAGTTTTAGAGAGAGGAAGTCGACTTTCTCAAGGAGAGAGAGGAAGCTCGACTTGCACCCTAACTTTAGGGTTTTTGAGAGTGAACAAGAATAGTTCTTGTGAGCTAGGCGCCAACTTCATTCTTGAAGTTCAAGAACAGTTCTTGAATTTCAAGAATCGTAGATAGAGTTCCTGTATGCACTTGGGAAGAAGTGAAGGTGGTTAGCACCTGGGCATCTGCCAAACTGCTCGTGTGGATCACCGGCAGAGGAAGGACACTCAGAGTGGACTTCTCAGACTCGCAAACTCAAAGCACCGATTATATTGGTAGACGTCTTTTCGTATTCTAGTATAAACTCATATAGCGGATCCTGGCAGGAAATCATATGAGCTGCGTTGTTAATTGATGGTTGTCGGGTCCACCAATTATAATTAAGCCTAATCTGCACTCAAAGATGGAATATTATTAGTAGAGGCGAGAATAGGGTCGATCCACAGAGACTAGTCTTGCCCAAAGGTTATGCAGTTATAAGCCAGAGAAATAAGGAACCAGTGAATACGTCTTGCCCAAGACTAATGTCCGTGACTTTAGTCTTGCCCAAGACTAATGACATAAGAGCAAATTTTTAACGAGTGTAATGAAAAGCAATTGTAAATTAAAAAGGTTGTCACCGATTGATTGGAGCCTTGGCTGGGATTGTTTTTCATGGAGTTTCACACTTGATCATCGATTCCAAAATATTAATTCATCAACATAAAATAGGTTAACGAAATCACACGGTGAAATCACTCTTTCTTAAAAGTTGATTAAAGGATAACATACCCAATTTAACCACTTATTAACTAGACGAACCCGACACAATCGACAATTCAATCTAAGTAACAGAACTAAGACCCGAAAGATATTAACCCTAAACAATTAATTTACAAAATTACTTGTTCAGATTTTCTTCTCCCTAACATGGTACAACCATCTTAGTTACTACTTAGTGATGAACTTACTAATTACAAATCAATAAGAACATCTAGCGTTATGTTTACAAATCAATTAGACAACCGAGCTCTTAGTTGAATGTTCAACTTGAAAACAATTAAAACAAGAAGTGTAGGAGAAACAAAAATATTATAAATTGATGAAACAAATAAGAACAAGACCTCACAAGTGTTGAAACATCCAATCCAAACTCACCCTAAGCCAAGATAAGAGAGTTAGCCGCGCAGGGCCATTGAGCACCAAAAACGTAAAATATGAAATTCAGCGTGGAGTCTCCGATCACTTTGTGAAAGCCCTAGGGTTCCTATTTATAGAGCTAACTCTAACTAATTATCCCACAATTCCCTTACAAAATCTTCTAATAATCCCACAAGATATCTTCTATTGTACGCCTCTTTTTAGATTGCAGCTTCTGTGCGTAAGTCTTGGGCAAGACGTATGCAACATAGGAATATCTTTTAGCTTGAAACTTCAGAATCTGCACAACTATTGGGCAAGACGCATGCAACATAAAAATATCTTCTCTTCAGAATCTACACAAATCTTGGGCAAGGCGTATGCAAATCAGAAAGTATCTTTTTGTTGTTGATTTCAAAGGATTTTGAGGATCTTTCCTTATCTGCAAGGCAAACTAAAGATTAAACAAGTACCAAATCCTAACTTATAAACATGATATTTACCAAATAAAGAATCAATCTAAGAATATATCACATTTTCAATTTGATTTGAAGATTGAGAGAGAATCCAAAATCTATGATATTTTGGGGGTAAATCTTTAGATATAATATTCAAATATAGATAAAATACCCCCTAAAAGTCTGCCTAAAATCAGACTTATCAATCCTCCCATGACTAAACCTTTGCTTGTCCTCAAGCAAAAACCAAATCTAGCATCAAGCCAAAGCAAAAGATGACCACAACCTAACAATCAAATTTTAAAATTAGAGAAGCTAGCTTCCAACCTTCAAAAAGCATCCCTCTTAAATTATAACGCAGCTCACATTAAAACTTCAGCCAAGAACCACACCACTTGTCCACATTTTAATTCACACAACTTTTCCAAGTTTCACAGCAGTAGAATACAAACAATAACAAAGTTTAGATAAACTCTTCTCTCAAAAAAGTCCCTATTTAATTTGTCCATTACATTCCCTAAGTTGTCATAATTCTTTTGACGCGAATGCATCCATTTTGACACAGTGCACCCGGTTACTCAGACTTTGACAGACCTTAGAGGGCTACTAGACTACTCATAATGCACTTGAGGACTCATATGCATTACTGTTTTTTTTGTCCCTTTATTTTATACTTCTTTTTTTTTCAGGTTTTTTTTCATTTTTCAAGGCACTTTGTACCTTGGTGGACAGAGGAGTATATAACAATATTTTTTTTTCTTTTTTTTTTTCATTTTGAACTAAAAAGAGGCATACCAAGAGAAGAGTGAACCCAAACAAAGCTTATTGAAAGACCCTTAGATGTGACTACAAATTAAGCACACAAGTTGAAATTTCAGTTTAATGCAAGGGTGTGTGATTCAAGCTTTAATTCTTAGAGTGACACGAAATAATCAGAAGGGGATACTAAGAGAAGAACTAAAAGCATATTCTCTAACTAGAAAATTTAAAAATTAAGATGAAGACCTAATGCTTTAGAAAGGTAACTGAGATGGAAAAAGCTTTAAAAATAGACAAAGGGAGCCAAGGGAAAATTAATAGTCTTTAAAGAACCAAGGAATCAACTTTCAAAACAAATTTCTCTTAGAATTCAGCACAACAATAGGATTCAGCAACAAAAATAACAACTAAACCAGCAAACAATGAGAATTCAGTAATCAGAAACAGGATACCCTCCCATGACTAAGCTTCACACTATCCTCAGTGTGAAATTTAGATAAAAATCAGAATTAAAAAGATAGGGAAAGGGTGATCTTCCCTGGTTTAGTGTTTTGTGACTCTCCCTGAAGTGTGCTCCTCAACAAAGCTTCTAATTCCACTATATATATTTTTTTGTTTAAGCTCCTTTACATTTGGGCAAGAGTTAACACTTGAGACATAAACTAAAAATGCAAACAATTCAAATAAATTACGAAAATGAATAAAGAAAAGATAAAAACTAAAATTTAAAATCAAATTTAGACAAACGGAATATATATATTTTTAATTTTTTAATTTTTTTTTTTTTTGGAAAAGGAAAAACTGAAAGCTTGAATTAAAGATAAATAAAGCTTGTGCATGCCACTTGGGCAAGACACAAGTTTGGGTTGCCTCCCAAAAAGCGCCCTTGTTTATTGTCTTGGACTAGACATTCCTCCATGTTTTAAGTGACTCCTTCTAGAGCCCTTGGAATGATTTGATTGATCTCTTGAGCTCTAGTTCCTTCATGAATTTCAACCTCACACCTTTTTAATGCTTGAGACTCTTTTTTCAATACGGGATGCTCAATAAATTTGTGCTTATCTTTGTTCTTCTTTTTAGAGCCTCCACCAATCTGTGATTCATTAATATTGTTGCTAGAAACAGAAAAAACTTCATTAGTATTTTCAGGGACATCATAAACATTGAATCCTATAGTCTTATTATCAAACTCCATAGTTATTTTGCCCTTAAAAACATCAATTTTAGTTTTTGCAGTACTAAGAAAGGGTCTTCCTAACAACAATTGAGAAGATTTAGAAGAATTGTCATTCCCCATATCTAAAACATAGAAATCAGCAGGGAAAATTAAATCATTCACTTTTACTAACACATCTTCTAATACTCCTTCAGGATAAACTGTTGATCTATCAGCAAGTTCAAGCACTGTTGATGTCTTTTTTAATGGTCCAGCATTTAAAGAATGATAAAAAGACAAAGACATGACATTAATTGATGCACCTAAGTCACACATTGCTCTTTTTATTTTAACATTGCCAACCTTGCAAGGGATAGAAAACATACCTTGATCTGCACACTTTGGAGGTGTTTCCTTTTTGAAAACAGCTGAAACATTCTCATTTAAGCTTACTTTCTCATGACTAATTGATTTTTTCTTGTTAGAAGAAAATTCTTTGAGAAGCTTAGCATAGTGAGGTATTTTCTTTATGACATCAAGTAAGGGAATATTTACCTCTACCTTTCGAAATACCTCGAGAATCTCTTTATCCTCCTTCTTCTTCTTTGATTGAGCAAATCTTTCCAGGAAGGGTGGTGGAATCACAAAGGTGGGTTGAGCTTTGGGAGCAGGTCTGTTTTCTAGTTCTGTTTCAAGTTGCAGCATTGTACCTACGTCTTGGGCAAGAGTTAAGCTCGTGGGTGGAATTTCAATTTTTGCCTCAATCTCTACACTTAAATCTTGGGCAAGAATTGTGCGTTCAGATTGTTGTGAGTCAACTTCCACCTCTAAATTTAAAGCATGAATGCGCTTTTTATGTGGAAGTAGCAATTCATCTTCCCTCCTCAAAGTTATTGCACAAACACTCTCCCTTGGGTTAGTCACTGTTTGGGAAGGGAGTTTCCCTTGCGATTCTAACTTGCTCATAGATGTTGCAAGCTGACTCATTTGCATCTCCAAGCATTTAATGTCACTCTTTACCTCTTTAAAACCGGCCATTGTTTCCTCCTGAAATTTTGTAGTGTTAATGGCTAAATTTTTCACAATATCTTCAAGAGATTTACCTGATTCTGTGACTTGTGGTGGAGCAGGTAGTCTAGGAATTTGAGGATGTCTTGCATAGCTAAAGTGTGGATGATCTCTCCACCCCGGATTATATGTGTTTGCAAACGGGTCATACTTCCTTTGGGGCTGATTGAATCCTCCCCAACATTGACTTGCTCTTGATCTTCTTGCAATAATGGGCAAGCATCCATATGATGTCCTGATGTCAAACATATTCCACATACTACTGCAGGGGGCTGTCCTATCTTTGACACCAAAGAATTCACAGTAGAGGTTAATTGGGTAAGTTGAGATTGAATGGAATTGTCACTTACTTGATTAACTCCCCTAGTGGAGTCGTATTCTCGTGTGTTCTCCACCATCTTATTGATAAGATCCTTGGCATCTTGAGGTCTTTTTTCCAGCAAAGCTCCATTAGATGCCGAATCTAGCATTCTTTTATCAGCTTGAGTAAGTCCTTCATAAAAATAGTTAATTAGAGCTTGGGGAGAATGCTTGCGTTGTGGGCAGCTTGAACATAGTTTTTTGAAAGGCTCCCAATATGAATGCAGCGTCTCCGTTTCTCCTTGAGTAGCATTGCTAATCTTCCTGCGAAGTTCAGAAGTACGAGAAACGGGAAAGAATTTTTTTAAGAAGGCTTTAGATAATTGCCCCCATTCAGTAATAGACCCTGATGGTAGATCAAAAAGCCATTGTTTTGCTGCATCCTTGACAGTAAAGGGGAATACTCTCAGCTTGACTTGCTCCTCTGTCATGTTATTTGGCTTTGACGTTGAGCATGCAGCTTGGAAATCCTTCAGGTGCTGGTATGGATCTTCCTTTGCTAATCCATGAAAAGTAGGCAGCAGATAGAATAGACTAGATTTTAGCTCAAAAGCACCGTCTAACCTGGGATAAACTATGCAGAGTGGTGTTTCTGCAATTGGCTCATCATAGTAATCTCGGACTGTTTGATCGGCCGGATTGACCGCCAGAGGATCTAGTTCCGCCACGTCTGGTGGATTTGGTGATCCTACTTCTAACTCGACGTTTGGAACAACAGAAGGAGGCTCAAAAGGGCCAACCCCCTGTTGTCTGCGCTGCTTTGCTGCTTTTCTTCTAGCTTTTGCAGTCCTTTCAATCTCCAAGTCGAGTGGTAGTTCTGGTTCTTCATTTCTGGGCATAAAACAAAAAAAAAGAGGACAATATACCTAGTCCCCGGCAACGGCGCCAAAAATTGATGGTTGCCGGGTCCACCAATTATAATTAAGCCTAATCTGCACTCAAAGATGGAATATTAGTAGTAGAGGCGAGAATAGGGTCGATCCACAGAGACTAGTCTTGCCCAAAGGTTATGCAGTTATAAGCCAGAGAAATAAGGAACCAGTGAATACGTCTTGCCCAAGACTAATGTCCGTGACTTTAGTCTTGCCCAAGACTAATGACGTAAGAGCAAATTTTGAACTAGTGTAATGAAAAGCAATTGTAAATTAAAAAGGTTGTCACCGATTGATTGGAGCCTTGGCTGGGATTGTTTTTCATGGAGTTTCACACTTGATCATCGATTCCAAAATATTAATTCATCAACATAAAATAGGTTAACGAAATCACACGGTGAAATCACTCTTTCTTAAAAGTTGATTAAAGGATAACATACCCAATTTAACCACTTATTAACTAGACGAACCCGACACAATCGACAATTCAATCTAAGTAACAGAACTAAGACCCGAAAGATATTAACCCTAAACAATTAATTTACAAATTTACTTGTTCAGATTTTCTTCTCCCTAACATGGTACAACCATCTTAGTTACTACTTAGTGATGAACTTACTAATTACAAATCAATAAGAACATCTAGCGTTATGTTTACAAATCAATTAGACAACCGAGCTCTTAGTTGAATGTTCAACTTGAAAACAATTAAAACAAGAAGAGTAGGAGAAACAAAAATATTATAAATTGATGAAACAAATAAGAACAAGACCTCACAAGTGTTGAAACATCCAATCCAAACTCACCCTAAGCCAAGATAAGAGAGTTAGCCGCGCAGGGCCATTGAGCACCAAAAACGTAAAATATGAAATTCAGTGTGGAGTCTCCGATCACTTTGCGAAAGCCCTAGGGTTCCTATTTATAGAGCTAACTCTAACTAATTATCCCACAATTCCCTTACAAAATCTTCTAATAATCCCACAAGATATCTTCTATTGTACGCCTCTTTTTAGATTGCAGCTTCTGTGCGTAAGTCTTGGGCAAGACGTATGCAACATAGGAATATCTTTTAGCTTGAAACTTCAGAATTTGCACAACTCTTGGGCAAGACGCATGCAACATGAAAATATCTTCTCTTGAGAATCTGCACAAATCTTGGGCAAGGCGTATGCAAATCAGAAAGTATCTTTTTGTTGTTGATTTCAAAGGATTTTGAGGATCTTTCCTTATCTGCAAGGCAAACTAAAGATTAAACAAGTACCAAATCCTAACTTATAAACATGATATTTACCAAATAAAGAATCAATCTAAGAATATATCACATTTTCAATTTGATTTGAAGATTGAGAGAGAATCCAAAATCTATGATATTTTGGGGGTAAATCTTTAGATATAATATTCAAATATAGATAAAATACCCCCTAAAAGTCTGCCTAAAATCAGACTTATCATTAATTAAAGGTTTTTTTTTTTTTTGCTTCCGCTGCGCACGCTCTATGATTTCCCAACATTTTCAGGTTATTTTTAGGTCCCTATTGATCCAGAAGATCAAAAGAAGACCACATTCACGTGCCCGTTTGGAACTTTCACATATAGGAGGATGCCCTTCGGCCTTTGCAATGCCCCGGGCACCTTCCAGAGATGCATGCAAGCCATTTTCAATGACTTCCTTGAAGATAGCATGGAAGTTTTCATGGACGACTTCACAGTATATGGTGACTCTTTTGAGGTTTTTTTGAATCATTTAAGAAAAGTTTTGAAACGACGCATTGAAAAGAGCTTAATTTTAAACTTTGAAAAATGTCATTTTATGGTTGACCGTGGCATTGTTTTAGGTCACTTGATCTCCAAGAAAAGAATAGAAGTGGATAGAGCAAAAATTGATGTTATAGAAACTCTCCCATACCCTACTAACCTCAAGGAGGTTCGATCCTTCTTGGGGCATGCATGTTTCTATAGAAGATTTATTAGAAATTTTAGTGCTATGGCTCGTCCACTAACATCTCTTCTTATAAAAAATGCCGATTTTGTCTTTGATGACTCTTGTAAAATTGCTTTTGACAATATTAAGGCTTCTTTAATTTCTCCTCCTAGTCTAGCTGCTCCTGATTGGAACTTACCATTGAAATTTCATATGATGCATCTAACTTTGCAGTAGGTGCCATGTTAGGGCAGCGGGAGAACAAGTTGCCAAGGGTGATTGCATATGCTTCTTCCACCCTTGGCCCAGCTCAAGTGAATTACACCACGACTAAAAAGGAACTTTATGTGGTGGTATACGCTTTGGAAAAATTTAGGCCATATCTATTGAATTCTAAAGTAATTGTTTTCACTGACCATGCAGCCGTGAAATTTTTATGGACCAAGCTAATAGGAATTGTGCCCTAGGGCCAATCCTTTTCTGTATATGTTATGAACATATGGATTAATTTATAGAGATAAATTAATGGTTTTCACATTATTAGCATGTTTACTGTGATTACGTCCATGATTAATTATAAGATAATTAATCTAAATCTGTCCCTGATCGATTGTTTTCGTGGGAGCGAAAATGAACTAAGATCAGCATGACCTCGGTGCATAGGGATGCACGCACTAGATGCTGGAACGAGAGTCATGGTGCAATTACGTAAGGGGTTACGAGTTGCTGGACTGACCCGGAGAGTCCTGCATGGGTTTAGTCATCAGCTTGCCTCTCTTGTACGCCTGTCACGACGCCTTAGACCTGAGGTCATCATTATTCCGGCGTTGCAGTTGTCAGACTTTGGCTTAGTCTAACGTTGCCCGTAGCAGGGTAGCCATAAGGGCTAAGTACGGGTCTGGTTGATTGCCGTGCTGAGGAATGTGGACTGACCAAGACTGGGATTTTGTTCCCCATTAAATTGGGAGATATCTTACTGGCGCCCTCGATGAGTCTGTCCAGGAAAAAGGAGTGGCCACTCAATATATGGGACTTACTCAAGGAATCGAGAAAGTAAAGGTTTGGATCATGGATGACTTTCCCGTGCCTGATCCATGACCAAGATATCGCAGAACAATAGGGTCGGTGCCTAGGAGGTACGAAGGTTAAAATCGGTTCTGGTAACGATCGATTCACTCACGTGTTTTGGGTAGTCGCGATGGCTTGCTAGAGTCCGCTCACGACTTGTAGGACATGGGGATGACCTACTGCCAACTTCACGTGGGGCCTGCCGGGTCACACACGAGCAGGATTAGAACACACCTTTTAAGGGACACGAATTAGGGTAATTCGTGGGTCACTCCGTGGCCTAATTTAAGACACAGAGGAAATGTCTGGGACATTATGTCTTGTCTTAAATTTTCTACATGATTAAATAATTGGTAAATAATTAATAGAGATTAATTATTTGCAATTTAAATATTGGGAAATAATAAATTAAATAATTCCTAAAAGTTAGGAGATTATTGATTTATAAAATTCCCTAATATTTAGTTGAGGGTGGCGCCTCATTTTATGGGGATTTAATTAATAAAAATGTTTTATTAATTAAGTCATGAATTTGAATTTGAATTTGAGATTCTAGATTTGAATTAAGATAATGGGGTAATATTTTAATTCAATATTAGATCTAAATTCGAAATTCAAAATTTGAATTTGAAATATTATTGTAATATTTTAATTCAAAAATATTGGGATAATATAAGTTGGTTATGACTTCCTTAATTTTAGGAGTTATTTTTGATTTATAAAATTCCCAATAAAAGAGAGCTAATAGGCGCCTAGACTCATGGGTCCCACTTGGAAGATTTGATCTTCAAATTGTGATTCTGAGTTGGCAATTTGAATTTGAATTAAGATATTCTGGGAATATTTTAATTAGATATTCAAAGCCTAAAATATGATATTATCAGAATATCATAGATTTTATATTTATAAAATTAGTGTAATTTTAGTAAATATAAAGCCTGCAATTCGCCTAGCTCCAAGAGACACAAGTCGAATTGTTCATGCCTTGCACATTCTGAAACCCTAGCTCACTTTAGAGAGAGAAGTCGAATTCCTCCTTGTAGAGAGAGAAAAATCGACACCCACCTTCCTTAGGAGAGAAGTCGATTTTCTTCTAAGGAGTTAGAAGAGTAATCGAAAGTTGTGGGTTCTACGGGTTTGAAGACAACAATAGAACAAAAGGAGTTTTGTTGCTGATTGTTGATCTGTGGCGCCATCCACCTCAGAGTTCAGAGAAGGAGTTCCTGAATTCAGAATCTGTAGATTGGATCCCGAGTCTCTTTGGAGAAAGAGGCGTGGAGGCTAGCACCTCGTGTTCGGGAAACTGTTCGTGTGGATCACCGGTAGAGGAAGGACGTGGAGACGGACTTCTAGACTCACCAGTATCACCAATCCGATTGAAAGCCTGAGGTATAACACTTTTCGTATCTGGTTTTAAATTCAGCTAGCGGATCTCAGGGTGGGTTTTCCTCGGGGGCGCAAGTTTTTTTTTATTTTACGTTTCTTCCGCTGCGTGTTTCCCTGGGGATTTCCCAACACAAGCCCCATTCAAAAGGTAGGTTACTGAGGTGGGCATTTCTCCTGCAAGAATTTGATGTTGAGATTCGAGATCGAGTAGGAGCAGAAAATCATGTAGCAGACCATCTCAGTAGATTACCTCACAAAACTCAGGGAGTTGATCTTAATTCTTCCATTGATGATTTCCCTGACGCTCTTCTGTGTTCTTTAGACAGTGCTTTACCATGGTTTGGTGATATAGTAAATTATTTCGTTGGTGATGTAACACCTCCTTCTTTGTCTCACTCGCAGGTTCAGAAACTTGAAAGTGAAGCAAAGTATTACCTTTGGGAAGAGCCTGATCTTTGGAAAATTTGCTCTGACCAAGTGATACGTCGTTGTGTTCCTCAATGGGAAACCTCCGCTATTCTAGAAGATTGCCATAATTTGGTGTGTGGTGGGCATTTTAGTGCTAAGAAAACCTCTAGGAAGGTCCTTGATGCTGGTTTTTGTTGGCCTACCCTTTTCAAAGACTCACATGAGTTTTGCAAAACTTGTGATGTGGGTCAACCTTTTGGGGGGAATTCTAAAAAGCATGAAATGCCTCAAAAACCCATGTTGTTCTGTGAGGTGTTTGATGTTTGGGGAATAGATTTCATGGGTCATTTTCCTACTTCTAATGGTTACACCTACATTTTATTAGCTGTTGATTATCTCTTTAGATGGGTGGAAGCTATACCTACCTGGAAGAATGACGCCCAAACAGTTGCCAAGTTTCTGAAGAGTAATATCTTGTGTAGATTTAGCATTCCTCGGGCTATAGTGAGTGATAGAGGTACTCATTTTTGCAACAAAATTATCGAAAATCTTTTTAGGAAAATGGGTGTAGTTCATAAAACCTCTATAGCCTACCACCCCCAAACCAATGGCCAAGTTGAAGTATCAAATAGGGAGGTCAAGAGAATTTTGGAGAGAATAGTGAAGCCAGGAGGTAAGAACTGGTCTTCAAGACTAGAAGAAGCCTTGTGGGCCTATAGGACGGCTTTCAAGACTCCAATTGGGATGTCACCTTATAAAATTGTTTTCGGCAAATTTTGCCACATCCCGGTTGAACTTGAACACCGAGCTTATTGGGTCGTGAGAAGGTGCAATCTATACTATGAAGCTAGTGGCGAAGAGCATAAACTGCAATTGCAAGAGTTAGAAGAGATGAGGCTAGATGCTTATGAGAGCTCAAATCTCTATAAAGAAAAGACTAAGAAGATCCATGACCAAGGCATTCTCCGAAAGAATTTCCAAGTAGGGGAGAAGGTCTTGAAGTTTAAAGCTAGATTCAAAATCCGGAATGACAAGCTTAAGACCCGATGGGATGGCCCTTACACTGTTCTTGAAGTCCACCCATACGGAGCAATCAAAATTGAAGATGATGCCACCGGAATTAAGAGTTTGGTCAATGGGCATCTCTTAAAGCCCTACCTTGCACAAGCCTCGCCTTAGATCTAGGTTTTATCTCCCCTTGCTTGTTCTTTAGTTTTTTGTCCTTGATTGCATATGCCTGGGATTTACTTAACCTTGATTGCATGTTTAGGATTAACTGAAATATAAGTGTAGGGGAGGACAATAGACATAGGTTTTAATTTTCATTTTTTTTTTATATTTTTGTTTTTATTTTGTTGCCATTTTTTTATTTTTGTCTTGTCTTGTTTTCATTTTCTAGGATATAATGTGTTGAACTTGACTTAGTTTATCGTCTTGTCTATTTGGGATTCTAGTTTAGTTGTTTAACTTGACTTAGCTCTCTGAGTTTGTTCTTGATTATTTCACATTTGACTCTTTAATCGATACTCTTCGTTGTTAAGCTCTATCTTGATAGTGCTGATTGTGATAATCTTAATTGATGGTTGTTTAATTGTCAATTGGACTAGCTCTAGGAACTATCTTGACTTAAGTGAGATGTGGATTAGTTGATTAGGTTGATTAGTCACTTGTTTAAGAGCTAATTAATTGGGTTAATTAATCTTTTCTATGAGTTTTCATGGCAACGTCAATTTGGTCCCTGAGTATGAATTTCGTATATCATTTGTGGTGCAATGATAGCTTAGTCATCCGATAACTCCAAGTATTTCTCCATTTTTTATCCACTTTTATAGTTTTGTCTCGTATTCAGTTTAGTCCCTTATTCATAGTTTTGCTTTAGTTTTTAAACAAATACACTTGTACTGGCATTTCTTAGTTTGTTTATAATTTTTAAAGCCAAATCGATCATTTCTTGTGCCTTGAATCGCTCATACTCCACATTCGGGGAGTCCCTAAGAGAATACGACCTGACGAGTATCATTATACTACATATTTTGCCGGTCTTTTTGGTGCGCATTGCGACGTGCGCGATCAGTGATCAAACCCTAAAGGGTTTTGGGTTTTGTGTGTGAGTTGTGCGCCACTTTTCTTGAGCGTTCAAGAATTGTTCTTGAACATTCAAGAACCGTAGATTGGGTTCCCGGCATTCTCTTGGAGAAGAGAATGAGGCAAGCACCTGGGTATCTGCCAAACTGCTCGTGTGGATCACCAGCAGAGGAAGGACACGTTATAGTGGACTTCTCGAATTCGCAAGTTGAAAGCTACCAATTGAATTTTAGAGGAAGGACACGCGTTGCTGTGGACTTCTATGAATCGCGAATTTTAAAGCTACCGTCTGATTAGGTATACATCTTTCCTTTTTCTAGTATAAACACATTTAGTGGATCCTGGAAGAAAATTATAGGGTTATGCAAAAATTTTAATTTTTACCTTTTCTACTGCGCTCGCTCTATAATTTCCCAACAGTGGTATCAGAGCTGGTCTGAAGGAGTTCAGCAATAGAGGGGGTTCTCGCAGTGTGACCTGTGATGAAGTGTTGACTCTTACCCCTTGCGGTCCCGGTGGTAGGGTTGGTCGCGTGGAGACGCAGACCGTAAAACTAGAGTCTGAGGTGCGCTTGGTGGTCACCCTGTGGAGACAGGAACGGCACCAGGTGGGATTTGATCCCCACTGTTCTCCAACAATGGTATCAGAGCCACGCTAATTTTGTGTTTATACTAGTTTTGTGGATGTACATGTGATGTATGATTGTATGTTTACTGTTTTTCATTCGGTATGCTTAAGTCTTGCGAAAATCAACCACACGTTTTTTGAACCTAATCTAAAGAATGGTGCAAATTTATGTATTTGATACATAAGGTAATCAATTTGATTGATTACATTTTCTTGAAAGAATTAGTCTTGGTCGTAATTTTTAAGTTATAAAATTTATAAATTTTTGGGTCAATAATTCGACTTCTTGAATATGATTCTTGAATTCTTGAATTATTGATGCAAGGCTTATTTTTCAAGAAGGCATGTTAATTGAACAAACCCTAATTGAACACAATCAAAAACGTTTTCTTGTGTTGTTGTATGCCATGTATGTTTATATATATGAATTGTTCATGTATGGTTGAGCATGGTGTTGGATATGGCTCTAGCTCTTATTTTGGTAAATACGGCCTGCGTGTCGTCTCCCTAAATTCTGAATGTAATTTTATTTTCTTTTTCACCTCAATGTAAATGAGGTTGCCAAATGTAATTTTATTTTTCTTTTTTAGAAAGATTCTCTCATTGGCTTGAGGGAATTTAGGGTAGATGGGCCATATCTAAACACGGTTATTTTTTTATGCATTTAGATTATTTGTATGTGATGCAAATGGCGCTAGATGCATGACTAGGGTACGCGAGTTTTGATGGAGATTGTGCCCTAGGGCCAATCATTTTGTAAATATGTTGTGAACATATTAATTAATTTATAGAGATAAATTAATGGTTATCATATTATTAGCATGTTTACTATGATAACAGTCCGTGATTAATTATAGGATAATTAATCTAAACTGTCCCTGGTCGCTCATTCAAGTGGGAACTTGAAATGAACCAAGATCAGCATGACCTCGGTGCATAGAGATGCATGCACTGGATGCCGGTACGAGAGTCATGGTGCAATTACGTAAGGGGTTACGAGTTGCTGGACTGACCCGGAGAATCCTGCATGGGTTTTAGTCATTAGCTACTTTCTCCTGTACACTTGTCACGATGCCCTCAAGACCTGCGGTCTTCATCATTCTGGCGTTGTAGTTGTCAGACTTTGGCTTAGTCTAACGTTACCCGTAGCAGGGTAGCCATAAGGGCTAAGTACGGGTTTGGTTGATTACCGTGCTGAGGAATATGGTTGACCAAGATGGAATTTTGTCCCTCATAGAGATGGGAGATATTTAACTGGGCCCCTCGATGAGTCTGTCCAAGGAATGTGTGGCCACACTAGAAATTGGGACTTACTCAAGGAATCGAGAAAGTTGAGGTTTGGATTTTGGATGACTTTCCCATGCCTAATCCATGACCAAAATATCGTAGGACAAAAAGGGATCTAGACAAGATGGTACTGAGGTTAAGTCGTTTTGGCGATAAACGATAACTCACGTGTTTTGGGTAGTCGTGATGGCTTGCTAGAGTCCGCTCTCGACTTGTAAGTCATAGGAATGACTTGCTGCCAACTTCACGTGGGGCCTGCTGGGTCACACACGAGCAGGATCAAGATGCCACATCGGGACACGAATTAGGGTTAATTCGTGGGTCACTTAGGTGACGCCGTTTAAGACATAATTGACTGTATGAGACATGAAATATTGTCTTAAATAAATATCTACAGATATATGATATTTAGAATTGTGGGACAAATTTAAATATATATATATATGATAATTGTTAAATAGATAATTGGATTATGCTATTTACAATTATATTCCTATTTATAATATTAGGAATAAATAAATTGGATAAGTTTCCTAAAAGTTAGGAAATTATTGATTTATTAAATTCACTAATATTAGGACAATGGGGATGGAGGATGGCGCCTCATGTAGCCTATTTTAATTAATAGAAATGTTTTATTAATTAAAAGTCATGGCTTGAGATTTGAAATTCAAATAGATTTGATTTAGATTTCAAATGGTTGAATTAAATATATTAAGGTAATATTTTAATTCAATAATAATATATATATATAGGAAATGTCGAATCTTAGGTCTAGTTGAATTTAAATATTAGTGTAATATTTTAATTCAATAAAGACTAAAATTCAAGATTTAAAAGATTGACTAAAGATATTAAGGTAATATCTTAAATCAATATTGTTGGAAAATAACAAATTAGTTATAACTACCAAAGAGTTAGGTTTGTTATTTTGATTTATTAAATTCCAACAAATTCAAGAGGACTTAGCACATGGGCTTGGTATCTTTTGGGAAGATTTGATCTTCCAATTTGATTCTCTAAGATTGCATTTGAATTCAAATTATAATATTAAGGTAATATTATAATTAGGAATTCAAGTCCTAAAATTATGATATTATTGTAATCTCATAATTTAATAATTTGATAATCATATAATTTAGGGATTCCCTAATTATAATTATCAAAAACCTCAAACCCTATATATATATAAGAGCTAAAGTCGACTTTCACAAGGCTAATGACACTCTTGGAATTTCGACTTTCCTTAGCCAATTCACAAGAGCAAAATTCGATTTTGGCTTTTGGTGAAGAGAGAGAGAAAACACAACCCTAGTTTTCTAGAGAGAGAAAGTGGCGCAAACCTAAAAGGAGTTTTAGGGTTTGTGACAAGGTTGTGTGAGATCAAGAATAGGATTCTTGATCATAGGCGCCAACTGTTCTTGGGAGTTCAAGAATTGTTCTTGAATTTAAGAACACCGTAGATAAGGTCCCTGATTCACTTGGAGAAGTGAAGGAGGCTAGCACCTAGGCATCTGCCAAACTGTTCGTGTGGATCACCGGCAGAGGGAGGACACTCGGAGTGGACTCCTCAGCATCGTGGACACAAAAGTCGCCGATTGATTTGGGTAAAATTCTGGTCCTTATACTGATACAGATCCATATAGCGGATTCATTAGGAAAGAAGTCGCTTTGTGCCTTGTTTTATTATGTTTTGGTTTAAATTTTTAAATTTATATCCGTTTCTGTTACGTTGTGTGCATGGCAATTTCCCAACAGTGGTATCAAAGCCACGCTATTTTGGATCTGTGTTAGTTTTGGTGATTATACATGTGATGGGTAATGTATGTTTTACCGCTTTTCAATTGGCATGCTTGTTGATGTTTTACGAAAAGATCCACCAAAAGTTTTTGGAACTAATGCAAAAGGTGCAAATTTTATGTATGTGATACATAAAGAAATCAATATGATTGATTTAAAGTTTTCTTGAAATTTTAGGCAAAAGTCGAAATTCCATATAATTATAATTAAAATTGTTTTAATTATAATTATAAAAGGGGTGGCTGAAAACTTATTAAAATTATGAATTTTATAAAGTTTTCAGGATCAATAATTTAAATTCTTGAATGTGATTCTTGAATTTTATAATTATTGATAATGGGCCTAATTTCAAGAAAAGACATGTTAAAATTGCACAATCCTAATTAAACACAATACAAAATCGGTTTTGATATGTGTGTTGGCTATACCGTGTTTGACATAATTGTATGAATTGTTCATATATGTAATTCTGTGGTGTTGGATATGGCTCTAGTTTTTTGGTGTATACGGCCTGCGTGTCGTCTCCCTCTATCCGATGTAATTTTACTTTTCAGTTTATACCTCAATGTAACTGGGGTTTACTCTCTTGTAATTTTACCTTTTCTTTTTAGAAAAATTCTCTCATTGGCTTGGGAGAATTGCTAGGATAGGTGGGTCATATCTAAACACGGTGTATGTTTGCTTTACATTTAGTTTTTATGTGATACAAAGCGCTAGATGTATGTTTAGGACGCGATTTTAACATGCTATTTACAATATCAAACACTACAACAACGTATACGATACGAGCGTGGGATTTTGCATATGATGCAAGATCCATGCACATGTTTATATGTATGAGATACATGGGGAAATAAACATGTGGCATGACTCATTTAATTTTAAAAGGAGTTTTGAAATTAAACTATAAAACGGAACAATTTTTTTTTAAACCCTTTTAGAAAATCTTAAGTTTTAATGCCATCAATAAAACATCATAGAGCGGTGATCGCCCTCAGCGGCACGTATCTATCTTGACCTTGAGGACACACAGGTGAATGGGAGATTCAGTTCGACGCCCATTGAAGTCTTGGGTCATTAAATGCGGTGATCGCCCTCCGCGACACGTGTTTAAGTGACGCCGTTGATGATATGGGGCTGGGCTTCGGCCTCGTCGTTTGGGCCTTGCCATTCACGAGTTTTCTTGTGTGACTTAATGGGGTTATCAAAACGGTTTTGGACCTCAAGGCATTAGATGGGATAAACATGCCATGATAAGTATCATATGATGATACAGTCCCATTAAGATCTAAGAGTCACATATGATGTGATTGGTAAAGAGTTACCTACCTAAATAGCTAAAAGGTGCATGATCGCCCTCCGCGACGGTAAATTTTGGTGAAATATGGGTCTTAGCCACTAATAATAAATTTTACTGGGTTTTATAAAATGGTGGATATATATGATGCTAATCAAAATCCATATCTTTGAAATTGTAGAATCAAATGGCAACTAGTAGTTCAACTTTTTCACTGCGACCTATCCTTGAGAAGGATAAGCTGACCAGAACGAACTTCCTCGATTGGTTTCGTAATCTGAGAATTGTTCTCACCCATGAGAGGAGACTGTATGTTCTGGACAAACCTATCCCTAAAGAGCCTGCCAAGGGAGCTCCGGGAGTTGAGTGAAGGGCTTATGAGAAGCACTTCGACGACTCGCTGGAGGTCTCTTGTCTGATGATAGACACAATGATTCCAGAGCTGCATGAGGGCTTGGATACATTGATGTCATATGAGATGATTATGCATCTCAAGGAAATGTTCCGCTATCAGATCAGACAAGATAGATATGAGACCACTAAGGCACTTATGTCTTGCAAAATGGCTGAAGGTGAATCTGTTGGTTACCATGTCACTCGCATGAGAGGGTACATAGATCATCTTGATAGGCTGGGATTCCCTGTTCCACTTGAGTTTGCCACTGGTATAATCCTGTGCTCACTGCCTAAGAGCTATGACTCGTTCGTCAAAAGCTTCTATAGGAGAGGAACAGAGAAGACAGTTTCTGAGTTGCATGGAATGCTCAAGTCAGTTGAGGCATCCCTGATTCAGAAAAGGGAAAGGAAATTGAAGGGCAAAGAAAAGATGAAGGGAATCGAGCTGGATGGTGAGACCAAGCCAGAGGACGACCCTCATCAATCACCTGCCAAGAAGGCAAAGCCCTCAGAGGAAGTATCTTGTTCTTTTTGTCAAGTGTCAGGACACGCGATGAGAAAGTGCAAATACTACTGGGAAGATCAAAAGAAGAAGAAGTGTGTTATGCCCTCTACTTCAGGTATCTTTGTTAATGTTCTCTTTCTACTTAAACCACTTAAGTATTGGATACGATATGTGGTTCTCACATTTGATGTGCAGGGTCTTCAGAGACAGTAGAAAACGAGGACGAGAGCGATATGGACCTAGAAGTGGACAATGGAGCAAAGGTTGCTGCTGTTGCTGCTAAAGGAACATGAGAGCTTGGATTGCCCCTTAGGGCTAGTTTATTGTTATTCTTTAAGTTTGAACATTTTTCTCCTTATAGAGATAAGGAAGATTTTATGTGTAAACATTAAAGATTGGTTTCTATTTTAATAAAGTAATGTTTATTTGCTTATGTGATTTGCAAATGTATTCATTATGTCTTAAACTAGAAACAATAACAATATTTATAACATTGGTACAAGAAGGGGATTAAGATTAGCGAATCTAATCCTATACACTTTTGGCAATTGTCGTTTTGGCCATACAAATGAGAAACGCCTTGAGAAGTTTCATATAGATGAACTTCTAAAGCTCAGATGATTATGAATCATATGATGCTTGCAAGTCTTGTTTAAAATGGAAAGATGACAAGTGAGATTCCTTTACTGACCGCAGTAATAGAATGTCTGACTTTTGGGAAACATACATAGTTGATGTATGTGGACCCATAAGCATTTGAGCTAGAAGTAATAACTCTTACTAACCGCTTCAAAAGGCTAGATCTACGGCTACCTTTTGAAACACAAGTCAGAGTATTTTTGAAATAGAGATTTCAAAGAGAAGTAGAGAATTAACTTGACAAGAAAATCAAGTTACTCGATTCGATCGAGCGAACAAGGATTTGAGTCAAGAAATAGTTTAATCATCTTAGAAGCTGTGAGATATTCTCACAACTTGCTCTTTCTAAAACCCCATAAGAGGATGGAGTTTTGAGAAAAGGTATCAAACCCTATAGGATAAGGTTTGATCTATGATGAATCTAATTGATCTTCGGCCAACCTCTAAAGGGTGTGCTCTTGAAGCTGCTGACTTCACACTTAACCGCGTCGTCTAGGAGACGCCATATATGATATGGTATGGGAAGAGTCCCATAAATGTTTTGTCTCAATTTTGAGGACGTCAAGTATATAATAAGCCAAGAGCAGATTATAAACTGTCTTCAAAAACCTTCAAGTATGTGCTTGTGGGATACCCTAAGAAAACAAAAGGGGGTATCAAGTCAAACTACCCACCTGATTACAAAGGGTTTGTAAGTCAGAGGTGAATACCTTTTAGAAGGGATTCTTTGTTTCCAAAAGAAACAGTGGGAGTAAGATGAATCTTGAAGGAGTTCAAGATCCATAAGACACTTGAGTGGCACAGACGAAAATTAGAGAAGATCCGCAAGGAGTTGTGGAAGCTCCTCTAAAACATAAGGACAACGAAGTTCTGATAAAACACGTTCTCAGTATCAAAGATAGGGATCTTTGGTCACTGAGAGCAGGGATGTGTTGCTCAAGGAGCGTGGTGAGCCCGCCACCTATCGAGCAACTTTTATCATTGTTTGATAAAGATGTCAAAGGAGTTTGGCTTCTTGCAAAAACCTTGACAAGTCCTGTGTTTACAAGAAGGTTAGTGGGAGCACGATTGAATTCTTGGTGCCACATGTCATTGACATATCGCTAGTCGAAAGTGACATTACTGTCTTAAGGATTGCGAATCTTAGATGAGTAAATCGCTCTCGATGAAGGAAAGGAAGTGGCCTATAGTGTAGGCAACAAGAATCTATGGTGATAGATCTTGGAGACTTCTTGAGTTGAGTCAAAGTACTTTCTTGGATAAGATACTGAAGGAGTTCAGTATGCGAAATTTCAAGAAGAGATTCATGCCGATGAATCAAGTTTTGGTCCTTAGCAAGAATCAGTGTTTCCTGAGACACATGATGAGCAAAGGACACATGAGCGGTATCCCTTATGCTTTGGCAATAGGATCCATCATGTTGTACTAGACTCAATATGTCGTTTGCCCTATGAATGACGAGCTGTGACCCTGTTGAGGTTCCCTGGGAAGCTATCATTAAGGTCCTTGAGTACTTAAGAAGCACTAAGGACAAATTCTTGGTTTATGGTAGAATTAATGTGTAAAGTGTTACACAAAGCCCATTATTCAAGCCAACGAAGATTGATCGCAGTAAAATGTATTCCCTGAACGTAGTGATCGTAAAGTTAGAATGGTTCCAAGTAGAGTACGATTACTGATTCTACAAAGAATGGGTTAGTCGCGTGGAGACGCAGACTGTAAAACAGGTGTCTGAGGCATACTTGGTGGTCAGCCTGTAGGACAGGAAGACACCAAATGGGAAGGAGTTCCCCACTGATGTTCCAACAGTGATAAGCACTCAGACAGGATCACCTAGAGATGGTGATATTAAGATATGAAAGATAGCAGTCGATGATATTTTTGCCAAATCCTCTGAAAGAAACCCCAGCACAGGTCTTACATAAGTATTATGTAATGTCAAGTGGGAATTAGACACATTAATGGATGTTCCTAGTGTAGGAACAGTTTGATTAATGATTGTACCTAGTGCAAGTGGGAGTTTGATGGAGATTGTGCCCTAGGGCCAATCATTTTATAAATATGTTGTGAACATATTAATTAATTTATAGAGATAAATTAATGGTTATCATATTATTAGCATGTTTACTATGATAACAGTCCGTGATTAATTATAGGATAATTAATCTAAACTGTCCCTGGTCGCTCATTCAAGTGGGAACTTGAAATGAACCAAGACCAGCATGACCTCGGTGCATAGAGATGCATGCACTAGATGCTGGTACGAGAGTCATGGTGCAATTACGTAAGGAGTTACGAGTTGCTGGACTGACCCGGAGAATCCTGCATGGGTTTTAGTCATTAGCTAGTTTCTCCTGTACACCTGTCACGATGCCCTTAGACCTGAGGTCTTCATCATTCCGGCGTTGTAGTTGTCAGACTTTGGCTTAGTCTAACGTTACCCGTAGCAGGGTAGCCATAAGGGCTAAGTACGGGTTTGGTTGATTACCGTGCTGAGGAATATGGTTGACCAAGATGGAATTTTGTCCCTCATAGAGATGGGAGATATTTAACTGGGCCCCTCGATGAGTCTGTCCAAGGAATGTGTGGCCACACTGGAAATTGGGACTTACTCAAGGAATCGAGAAAGTTGAGGTTTGGATTTTGGATGACTTTCCCATGCCTAATCCATGACCAAAATATCGTAGGACAAAAAGGGATCTAGACAAGGTGGTACTGAGGTTAAGTCGTTTCGGCGATAAACGATAACTCACGTGTTTTGGGTAGTCGTGATGGCTTGCTAGAGTCCGCTCTCGACTTGTAAGTCATAGAGATGACTTGCTGCCAACTTCACGTGGGGCCTGCTGGGTCACACACGAGCAGGATCAAGATGCCACATCGGGACACGAATTAGGGTTAATTCGTGGGTCACATAGGTGACACCGTTTAAGACATAATTGACTGTCTTGGGACATGAAATATTGTCTTAAATAAATATCTACAGATATATGATATTTAGATTTGTGGGACAAATTTAAATATATATATATATATGATAATTGTTAAATAGATAATTGGATTATGCTATTTACAATTATATTCCTATTTATAATATTAGGAATAAATAAATTAGATAAGTTTCCTAAAAGTTAGGAAATTATTGATTTATTAAATTCACTAATATTAGGATAAATGGGATTGAGGTTGGCGCCTAATATAGGCCTATTTTAATTAATAGAAATGTTTTATTAATTAAAAGTCATGGCTTGAGATTTGAAATTCAAATAGATTTGATCTAGATTTCAAATGATTGAATTAAATATATTAAGGTAATATTTTAATTCAATAATATATATATATATGGGGAAGTCGAATTTTAGGTCTTAGTTGGATTTAAATATTAGTGTAATATTTTAATTCAATAAAGACTAAAATTCAAGATTTAAAAGATTGACTAAAGATATTATGGTAATATCTTAAATCAATATTGTTGGAAAATAACAAATTAGTTATAACTACCTAAGAGTTAGGTTTGTTATTTTGATTTATTAAATTCCAACAAAATGGGGGGACTAGGCGCATGGCTTGGGTGAATCTTTTTGGGAAGATTTGATCTTCCAATTTGATTCTCCAAGATTGCATTTGAATTCAAATTATAATATTAAGGTAATATTATAATTAGGAATTCAAGTCCTAAAATTATGATATTATTGTAATCTCATAATTTAATAATTTGATAATCATATAATTTAGGGATTCCCTAATTATGATTATCAAAAACTTCAAACCATATATATATAAGAGCTAAAGTCGACTTTCACAAGGCTAATGACACTCTTGGAATTTCGACTTTCCTTAGCCAATTCACAAGAGCAAAATTCGATTTTGGCTTTTGGTGAAGAGAGAGAGAAAACACAACCCTAGTTTTCTAGAGAGAGAAAGTGGCGCAAACCTAAAAGGAGTTTTAGGGTTTGTGACAAGGTTGTGTGAGATCAAGAATAGGATTCTTGATCATAGGCGCCAACTGTTCTTGGGAGTTTAAGAATTGTTCTTGAATTCAAGAACACCGTAGATAAGGTCTCTGATTCACTTGGAGAAGTGAAGGAGGCTAGCACCTAGGCATCTGCCAAACAGTTCGTGTGGATCACCGGCGGAGGGAGCACACTCGGAGTGGACTCCTCAGCATCGTGGACACAAAAGTCGTCGATTGATTTGGGTAAAATTCTGGTCCATATACTGATACAGATCCATATAGCGGATTCATTGGGAAAGAAGTCGCTTTGTGCCTTGTTTTATTATGTTTTGGTTTAAATTTTTAAATTTATATCCGTTTCCACTGCGTTGTGTGCATGGCGATTTCCCAACAAGTTTAACATGCAATTTTATTTTTTACGCACAACCACGTATATGATACGAGCTTAGGATTTTGAATGAGATACAAAATTCGTGCACGTGTTTATATGTATGTGATACATGGGGATAAACACTTGGCACACTCGTTTATTTTTAAAATTGGATTTAAAATTGAACCAAAAATGGAACCTAAAATTGAACCCTTATAAAATCTTAAGTTTTAATGCCATCAATAAAACAACCCTGTTAAAATCTTGATGATTGTGGAGCGGTGATAGGCCAAGCTACACGTATCTACTTTTATCTTGAGGAGACACGGGTGAATGGAATTTTCAACGCAATGCCTTATTGAAATCTTAGTTTGTTGAATGCGGTGATAGCCCAAGCTACACGTGTTTAATGGGCCTTGATGATATAGGGTTGGGCTTTTGCCTCATTGTTTTGAATTTGGCCATTCACAAGTTTTATTGTGTGACTTAATGGGGTTATCAAATCGGATTTGGACCTCAAGGAATCAGATGGGATAAACATGCCATAATAAGTATCATATGATGATACAGTCCCATAAAGATCTAAGAGTCACATGTGATGTGATTGGTAAAGAGTTACCTACCTAAATAACCTAAGGGTGCATGATCGCCCAAGTGACGGTAAACTTTGGTGAAATATGGATCTTAGCCACTAATAACAATTTTGCTGGGTTTTATCAGACCTTCGTGTTCCTTGTGTTTGTGGAGGAGCTTCCACAACTCTTTGTGGAACTTCTCCAGCTTCCGTCTGCGCCTCTGATGTGTCTTGTGGAGCTTGAACTTCTTCAAGCTCTATCTTACTCCCACTGTTTCTTTTGGAAACAAGATCCTTCTCTAAGAAGAATCCACTCCTGACGACAAACACTTTGTTGTCAGTTGGGCAGTAGACGTAATACCCTTTCGTCTCTTTAGGGTATCCCACAAATAGACACTTGAGGGATTTGGGAGACAGTTTATCGTTAGGCTGTTGCTTAACATAAACCTCACATCCCCAAACCTTGAGGTAAGACAAATTGGGACTCTTCCCTTTCCATATCTCATATGGTGTCTTCTCAACGGCCTTGAACGGAACACGGTTAAGTGTGAACATGGCAGCTTCTAAAGCATACCCCCAGAAGGATGGCGAAAGATCGGTCTGACTCATCATAGATCAAACCATATCCAATAAAGTTCGATTCCTCCTCTCAGACACACCATTCCACTGTGGTGTTCCAGGAGGAGTCAGTTGTGAAACTATTCCACAACTACTAAGATGATTAGTGAATTCTTGACTCAAATATTCGCCTCCTCGATCAAATCGAAGGATCTTAATTTTCTTGTCAAGTTGGTTCTCAACTTCATTTTGAAATCTTTTGAACATTTCAAAAGACTCTGACTTGTGCTTCAT
>QANZ01025794.1:5519-42519 GCA_003254925.1 Chamaecrista fasciculata | reverse complement strand
GTTCTTGATTATTCAAGAATCATAGATAGAGTTCCCGTATTCACATGGGAAGAAGTGAAGGAGGCTAGCACCTAGGCATCTGCCAAACTGCTCGTGTGGATCACCGGTAGACGAAGAACACTCGGAGTGGACTTCTCAAATTCGCGAACACGATAAGTCACCGATTGAAATATAGGTAAACATCTTTACTTTCCTGGTATAAATATAATTAGTGGATCCTGGATGGAATCACAGAGTTAGCATATTTAATAAGTTTTTTTTTTCCGCTGCGCTCCCTCTGTGATTTCCCAACAGTGGTATCAAAGCCAGGCTAATTGGATGTTTATACTAGTTTTGTGATATACATGAGATGTATGTTGGGTGTTTATAGTTTTTAATCGTATGCTTAAAGTTTTTGCAAAAATCCACCACATGTTTTTCGAACCTAATCTAAAAGATTGGTGCAAGTTTATGTATTTGATACATAGGGAATCAATTGGATTGATTTAAAGAATTTTCTTGAATTTTGGGTCTTGNAGATTAATCCAATTAACTATTTAACAATTAATATATTTAAACTTGTCCCACAAATTTAAATATCACAAATGTAGATTTTATTTAAGACAAGACTTCATGTCCCAGACATTCAGCTATGTCTTAAATCGTGCCACTCGAGTGACTCACGAATTAACCCTAACCCGTGTCCCTTTAAGCGGTGTCTAGATCCTGCTCATGTGTGACCAAGCAGGCCTCACGTGAAGTTGGCAGCAAGCCATCTCTATGACTCACAAGTCGAGAGCGGACTCTAGCAAGCCATCACGACTACCCAAAATACGTGAGTTATCGTTTTCATCAAAACTGATTTAACCTAAGTACCACCTTGTCATAGACCCTATTGTCACACGATATCTTGGATTTGGATAAGGCACAGGAGAGTCATCCTTAATCCAAACCTCAACTTTCTCGATTTCCTGAGTTAGTCCCATTTTCCTGAGTGGCCACTCTTTCCTTGGACAGACTCATCGAGGGCGCCAGTTAGATATCTCTCATCTCTATGAGGGACAAAATTCCATCTTGGTCAACCACATTCCTCAGCTGTACAATCAACGAAACCCGTACCTAGCCTTTATGGCTACCCTGCTACGGGCAACGTTGGACTAGGCCAAAGTTCGACAACTACAATGTCGGAATAGTCAAGACCTCAGGTCTAAGGCATCGTGACAGGTGTACAGGAGAGGCTAGCTAATGACTAAACCCATGCAGGACTCTCCGGGTCGGTCCAGCAACTCGTAACCCTTTACTTATTGCACCATGACTCTCGTAAAGAATCTAGTGCATGTATCTCTATACACCGAGGTCATGCTGGGCTTAGTTCATTTCAAGTTCCCACTTGAATGAGCGACCAGGGACAGTTTTAGATTAATTATCTCATAGCTAATCAAGGACGCTATCATAATAAACATGCTAATAATATGATAACAACATAATTTATCTTCCATAAATTAATCAAAATGTTCAAAACATTTACATGAAATGATTGGCCCTAGGGCACAATCTCCAACAGACTCCCACTTCCACTAGGTACAATCATCAATCTAGCTGTTCCTACACTAGGTACACTGATCAATGCATCTAATCCCTATCGACAATACATGTCGCTCATGTATGACCCGCGCAAGAGGCTTTGTAAGAGGATCGGCAACGTTATCCTCGCATGCTACTTTACATATCTTCACATCACCTCTATCAATCATCTCTCTGACAAGGTGAAAGCGTCTGAGTATATGTTTGGTCCTTTGATGGGACCGTGGCTCCTTGGCTTGTGAAATAGCCCCGCTATTGTCACAATACAAGGTAATGGGATCAACAATGGTCGGAACCACACCTAGCTCGGAAACGAACTTTCTAATCCACACAGCCTCCTTTGCTGCATCTGATGCTGCTATGTACTCAGACTCCGTTGTAGAATAAGCAATCGTGCTCTGCTTGGAACTCTTCCAACTCACGCTGCCACCGTTCAGGAGAAACACATATCCAGACTGCGATTTGAAGTCATCTTGGTCGGTTTGGAAACTGGCGTCTGTGTAACCCTTTACACATGGCTCCTCATCAGTTCCACCATACACCAAGAACTCATCCTTAGTTCTTCTCAAGTACTTAAGGATGTTCTTGACAGCGATCCAATGATCCTCACCAGGGTCTTGTTGGAACCGGCTCGTCATGCTCAGGGATGCCACTCATGCGCCCTCGCTCAACGAGTGTCTTGGGACACTGTTTCTTGCTCAGGGTCAAGCCATGATTCATTGGTATGAATCCCTTCTTGGAATCTTGCATACTGAACCGATTCAGTACCATATCCAAGTATGTACTTTGACTTAATCCAAGAAGCCTTCGAGACCTATCTCTATAGATCTTGATGCCTAGAATATAGGCAACTTCTCCTATGTCCTTCATTGAGAACGATTTTCCCAACCAAAATTTTACAATCTCCAAGGTTGGAATATCATTTCCAATGAGCAATATGTCATCGAGATAAAGCACCAAGAACACAATTGTGCTCCCACTAACCTTCTTGTAAACACAAGGCTCATCAGGTTTTTGTAAGAAGCCAAACTCTTTGACTACTTCATCAAAACGATGATTCCAACATCGAGATGCTTGCTTCAATCCATAAATGGATCTCTGAAGCTTGCATGCCTTGTCTGGTTCCTCTGGACATACAAACCCCTCAGGTTGTGTCATGTACACATCCTCGGGCAGTCTTCCATTAAGGAATGCTGTTTTGACATCCATTTGCCATATCTCATAGTCATAATATGCGGCTATGGAAAGGAGGATCCTAATGGACTTGGCCATTGCAACAGGGGAAAACATTTCGTCATAGTCAATACCATGACGTTGAGTAAACCCCTTTGCAACTAGTCTTGCCTTGAAGACGTTGACATTGCCATCCATGTCTGTTTTCTCTTTGAAAACCCACTTGCACCCTACGGGTTTTACCCCTTCGGGTGGAGCGACCAAGGTACATACCTCATTGTCGTACATGAAATGCATCTCAGCCTTCATGGCCTCGACCCATTTCTCAGAGTTGGGATTCACGATGGCCTCTTGATAGGTGGTCAGCTCACCACGCTCCATGAGCAACACATCCTTGTTTTCAGTCATCAAAAATCCATATCTTTGAGGCTGAAAATGTGTTCTATCAGACCTTCGTGGTTCTTGTGTTACTAGAGGAGCTTCCACAACATCTTGTGGCTCTTCTCCAGTTTTCGTCTGCGCCTCTGAAGTGTCTTGTGGATCTTGAACCTCTTGAAGATCTATCTTACTCCCACTGTTTCTTTTGGAAACAAAATCCTTCTCTAAGAAGAATCCACTTATGACTACAAACACTTTATTGTCAGATGGGCAGTAGACATAATACCCCCTCGTTTCCTTGGGGTATCCCACAAATAGACACTTGAGGGATTTGGGAGACAGTTTATCGTTAGGTTGTTGCTTAACATAAACTTCACATCCCCGAACCTTGAGGTTAGACAAATTGGGACTCTTCCCTTTCCATATCTCATATGGTGTCTTCTCAACTGCCTTGGACGGAACACGATTAAGTGTGAACGCAGCAGCTTCTAAAGCATACCCCCAAAAGGATGGCGGAAGATCTGCTTGACTCATCATAGATCGAACCATATCTAATAAAGTTCGATTCCTCCTCTCAGAAACACCATTCCACTGTGGGGTTCCAGGAGGAGTAAGTTGTGAGACTATCCAACAACTTCTAAGATGATCAATAAATTCTTGGCTCAAATACTCGCCTCCTCGATCGGATCGAAGGACTTTGATTTTCTTGCCCGGTTGGTTCTCTACTTCACTTTGAAATCTCTTGAACATTTCAAAAGACTCTGACTGGTGCTTCATTAGGTAGACATAGCCATACCTACTGAAGTCGTCAGTAAACGTGATGAAGTACGAGTAACCACCTCTAGCTTGGGTACTCATGGGTCCACATACATCACTATGTATGATTCCCAATAAGTCAGATGCCCTCTCACTATGACCAGTGAAGGGCACCTTTGTCATCTTTCCAAGTAGACAAGATTCGCAAGCATCATATGATTCAAAATCAAATGAGCTTAGAAGTCCACTTCATGGAGCTTCTCTAGGCGTTTCTCGTTTATATGGCTTAAACGACAATGCCAAAGGTATGTAGGATTAATTCGCTAATCTTAATCCTTTTCGTATCAATGTTATAGATATCGTTATTACGTTGTTGTTCCAATTTTAAGATGTACTGATTATCTTGCAGATCACCATAAGCAAATAACACATCATCCTTGTAAATTGAACATCTACCATTACCATTCACACAAGTAAATCCTTCCTTATCCAAATAAGAAAGTGAAATAATGTTAGAACTTAGTGACTGTACATAATAACAATTGTTCATAAGAAATATCAGCCCAGAGGGCAGTATAAACTCGTATGTTCCTATAGCAACAGCAGCAACCCTTGCTCCATTGCCCACTCGTAGGTCCACCTCGCCTCTGTCCAGCTTCCTACTGTCTCTAAGACCCTGCACATTTGTACAAATGTGAGAACCACATGTAGTATCCAATACCCAAGTGGTTGTTGAAAAATGAACACCTATAACATAGATACCTGAAGTAGAGGCCTCAGCGTCTTTCTTCTTCTTCTTCTTCAGATCTTCCATATACAGTTCGCAATTCCTTTTCCAATGACCAGGCTTCTGGCAGAAAAAGCAAACTGAATCCTGGGCGGGCTTTGCCTTCTTAGCAGGCGGTGGGTTGGGCTTGGCCGCTGGCTTGGTCTCACGAACCACGGCTTTTCCCTTCCTCTTCCCTTTTCCCTTCCCTTTCCCCTTATTGTTCTGAACCAACAAGACTGTGCTAGGCACCTTCTTAATGGATGCCTCAGCAGTCTTGAGCATCCCATGCAGTTCAGAAACGGATTTCTCCATGCCATTCATGTTGAAGTTCATGACGAACTGGTCATAACTTCTGGGCAGCGAGTTCAGGATCAAATCCGTCGCAAGCTCCGGTGCAATGGGAAATCCCAGCCTATCAAGGTGATCTATGTACCCCTTCATCCTCAAGACGTGGGTACTCACAGACGCACCTTCAGCCATCTTGCAAGAGTGCAGAGCCTTCGTGGTCTCAAACCTCTCTTGCCGAGCCTGTTGTTGGAACATTTCCCTGAGATGTGTAACCATCTCGTGGGCCCTCATGTCCTCCAAGTTCTTTTGGATCTCGGGAACCATGGTGGCCAACATCAGGCAAGATACATCCACAGAGTCATTGACATGCTTCTCGTAAGCATCTCTCTGAGCTCTTGGAGCGTTGGTTGCAGGCTGTGCGGGAATGGGATTTTCCAGGACGTAGAGTTTCCTTTCTTGGGTGAGAACAATTCTCACATTTCGAAGCCAGTCAAGGAAGTTAGTCCCGGTCAACTTATCCTTCTCAAGGATAGATCGCAGTGACAGTGTTGAACTAGTAGTTGCCATTTGATTCTACATTTAAGATATGAAAGTTTAATTAGCAGAAAATATATGTATCCACCATTTTATAAAACCCAGTAAAATTATTATTAGTGGCTAAGACCCATATTTCACCAAAGTTTACCGTCGCGGAGGGCGATCATGCACCCTTTGGTTATTTAGGTAGGTAACTCCTTACCAATCACATCTCATGTGACTCTTAGATCTTTATGGGACTGTATCATCATATGATACTTATTATGACATGTTTATCCCATCTAATGCCTTGAGGTCCAAATCCGATTTGATAACCCCATTAATTCACACAATAAAACTTGTGAATGGCTAGGCTCAAAACAACGAGGCCGAAGCCCAACCCCCATATCATCAAGGCCCACTAAACACGTGTTGCGGAGGGCAATCACCGCATTTAGCAAACCAAGACTTCAACGTGGCGTCGCGTTGAATGTCCCATTCACCCGTGTCTCCTCAAGGTCAAGCTAGATACGTGTCGCGGAGGGCGATCACCGCACTACGATGAACAAGATTTTAACAGGGTGTTTTATTGACGGCATTAAAACTTAAGATTTTTAAAAGGGTTCAATTTTTAAAAGTTCCATTTTAGTTCAATTCTAAAACCAATTTTAAAATTAAACGAGTTGTGCCATGTGTTTATTTCCCCATGTATCTCATACATATAAACGCATGCACGGATTTTGTATCTCATACAAGATCCTACACTCGTATTATATACGTTGTAGTGTAAAGTTAAATATAGCATGTTAAAACTCGCACCCCTAGGCATACATCTAGCGCATTGCATCTCATACAAATACTAAATGCATAAAACATACTGTGTTTAGATATGGCTCATCTACCCTATAATCCTCTCAAGCCAATGAGAGAATTTTTCTAAAAAGAAAAAATAAAATTTACATTGTGAAAAACCCCAGTTACATTGAGGTACAACAAAAATGTAAAATTACATCAGAGTATAGGGAGACGACACGCAGGCCGTATTTACCAAAAACCCTAGAGCCATATCCAATACCACATAACACATATGAACAATTCACATATTACCATGTCAAACACGGCATACAACAACACATACAAAAACAATTTTTTTTTAAAATGTGTTTCATTAGGGTTTGTGGAATTTTAACATGCCTTCTTGAAAATTAGGCCTTGTATCAATAATTATAAAATTCAAGAATCACATTCAAGAATTTTAAATTATTGACCCAAAAATTTTAAAATTCATAATTTTAATAAATTTCCAGCCACCCCACAATATTATAATTAAAACACTTTTAGTTATAATTATATAGGGATTTCGACTTAGGCCTTAAAATTTCAAGAAAAATTTCCAAATCAATCCAATTGATTTACTATGTATCATATACATATAATTTGCACCTATTCCATAGATTGAGTTTGTAAAGAAAACTTTCGGTGGATTTTCGCAAATACAAACATACGATTAAAAGCGGTAAACAAACATCATACATCACATGTACAATTCACCAAAACCAGTGTTAAACCCAAAACTAGCGTGGCTCTGATACCACTGTTGGGAAATCACGGGGCGCGCAACGGAAGCGAAAAATTAAAATTCATTAAAAACATGGCGCAAAACAAACTGTGATTTCCCTACGGATCCGCTAGCAGGATTTAAACCGGTAAAGGAAGAAGTTTTACCTCAATGTTTCAATCGATGTGATTGAATGATGTGATCCCGAGAAGCCCACTCCAAGTGTTCTTCCTCTGCCAGTAATCCACACGAACAGTTTGCTTACACTAAGGTGCTAACCTTCAGTTCTTTTCTCCAAAAGAACTCGGGACTCCAATCTACGGTTCTTGGTTATCAAGAACAATTCTTGAACCAAGAATATATGGTGGCGCAAGAACTCAAGAACACTTTCTTGTTTTCTCTCTCAAAAACCCTAATTAGGGTTCAAGTCGAATTCTCTCTCTAATTCTTAGAGAAATTCGACTTCCTCTCTCTCTACAAATTAGGGAGCCTAGACTTTCTCTCTCTTGAATGCAAAAGTGTAGGCCAAGTCGACTTCCTCTAGGTATTTATAGAGTTGGGGAATTGATAATTATAATTAGGATTATCAATTACAAAATTATAAGATTACAATAATATCACAATTTTAGGACTTGAATTCTTAATTAAAATATTACCTTAATATCTTAATTTGAATTCAAAATGCAATCTTTGAGAATCAATTTGAAGATCAAATCTTCCTTGGTCCCACACAAAGAATGCTCCATCTTCCCATTACATTATCTTAGAATTTAATAAATGAAAAACATTCCTAACTCTTAGGAAGTTATAACCAACTTATTATCTTCCAACAATATTGAATTAAAATATTACCTTAATATCTTTAATTCATATTTTGAATCTTGAAATCAAAATCAAATCTTGAATTCAAATCCAAGTCATGACTCTAATTAACAAAACATTTTCATTAATTAAAATGCCCACAAATGAGGCGCCACCTCAACCTAATTATCCTAATATTAGTGAATTTAATAAATCCATAATCTCCAAACTTTTAGGAACCTTATCTAATTTATTATTCCTTAATATTATAATTAGGAATATATAATTGTAAATAGATTAACCCTATTAACTATTTAACAATTAATATATTTAAACTTGTCCCACAAATTTAAATATCACAAATGTAGATTTTATTTAAGACAAGACTTCATGTCCCAGACATTCAGCTATGTCTTAAATCGTGCCACTCGAGTGACTCACGAATTAACCCTAATTCGTGTCCCTTTAAGCGGTGTCTAGATCCTGCTCATGGGTGACCCAGCAGGCCTCACGTGAAGTTGGCAGCAAGCCATGTTTATGATTCACAAGTCGAGAGCGGACTCTAGCAAGCCATCACGACTACCCAAAACACGTGAGTTATCGTTTTCATCAAAACCGATTTAACCTAAGTACCACCTTGTCATAGACCCTTTTGTGACACGATATCTTGGTTCTGGATAAGGCACGGGAGAGTCATCCTTAATCCAAACCTCAACTTTCTTGATTTCCCGAGTTAGTCCCATTTTCCTGAGTGGCCACTCTTTCCTTGGACAGACTCATCGAGGGCGCTAGTTAGATATCTCTCATCTCTATGAGGGACAAAATTCCATCTTGGTCAACCACATTCCTCAGCTCTGTAATCAACCAAACCTGTCCCTAGCATGTATGGCTACCCTGCTACGGGCAACGTTGGACTAGGCCAAAGTTCGACAACTACAATGCCGGAATCGTCAAGACCTCAGGTCTAAGGCATCGTGACAGGTGTACAGGAGAGGCTAGCTAATGACTAAACCAATGCAGGACTCTCCAGGTCGGTCCAGCAACTCGTAACCCTTTACTTATTGCACCATGACTCTCGTAAAGCATCTAGTGCATGTATCTCTATACACTGAGGTCATGCTGGTCCTAGTTCATTTCAAGTTCCCACTTGAATGAGCGACCAGGGACAGTTTTAGATTAATTATCTCATAACTAATCAAGGACGCTATCATAGTAAACATGCTAATAATATGATAACAACATAATTTATCTTCCATAAATTAATCAAAATGTTCAAAACATTTACATGAAATGATTGGCCCTAGGGCACAATCTCCAACAATCTGACCCAAAGTGAACATATGTTTTTGGTCATATCTTATTATTATTAATATATTTTTATAGCTAATCAGCCATGATATGACTAGAGATTGATACCATGGGTGGTGCATTGAGTTATGCATAAAAACCACAAATTAACGACAATTTTATGCTTTTATAATTAACAAAGTATTTTATAAGGTTTTTCATAATTGTCTGTTATGTATTTCAGCCAAAAACCATAAAAATAATAAAGGAACCATCTAGAATTAGCAAGAAGATAACTAAAAGCGCAAAATCCGCTTGTGCCGCTGGGTGAGCCGCCCGCACAAGTAAGGATTTCCCGCGGCACACGACTCTAGGAGTGTATGACGTCAGTAGATAACTTTTATCGCAATTTAAGGCTAAGGCGTTGTTGGAGATTGTGCCCTAGGGCCAATCATTTTATGTAAATATGTTTTGAACATACTATTAATTTATGGAGATAAATTAATGTGTTATCATATTATTAGCATTTTTACTATGATAGTGTCCATGATTAATGATGAGATAATTAATCTAAATCTGTCCCTGGTCGATTGTTTTCGTGGGAACGAAAATGAACTAAGACCAGCATGACCTCGGTGCATAGAGATGCATGCACTAGATGCTGGGACGAGAGTCATGGTGCAATTACGTAAGGGGTTACGAGTTGCTGGACTGACCCGGAGAGTCCTGCATGGGTTTAGTCATCAGCTTGCCTCTCCTGTACACCTGTAGCGATGCCTTAGACCTGAGGTCATCATTATTCCGGCGTTGCAATTGTCAGACTTTGGCTTAGTCTAACGTTGCCCGTAACAGGGTAGCCATAAGGGCTAAGTACGGGTTTGGTTGATTGCCGTGCTGAGGAATGTGGATTGGCCAAGATGGGATTTTGTCCCTCATAAGATGAGAGATATCTAACTGGCGCCCTCAATGAGTCTGTCTAAGAAAAAGAGTGGCCACTCAGGAAATTGGGACTTACTCAGGGAATCGAGAAAGTTGTGGTTTGGATTATGGATGACTTTCCTGTGCCTAATCCATGACCAAGATATCGTAGGACAATAGGGTCTCTGACAAGGAGGTACCGAGGTTAAGTCGGTTTGGTAAAAATGATAACTCACGTGTTTTGGGTAGTTGTGATGGCTTGTTAGAGTACGCTCACGACTTGTAGGTCATGGGGATGACCTGCTGCCAACTTCACGTCGGGCCTGTTGGGTCACACATGAGCAGGATTAGGACACCGTTTTAAAAGGGACACGAATTAGGGTTAATTCGTGGGTCACTCCGGTGGCACGATTTAAGACACAGCGACATGTCTGGGACATTAATTCTTGTCTTAATTAATCTACAGTTGTGAAATATTTAAATTTGTGGGACAAGTTTAAATATAATAATTGTTAAATGATTAATGGGGATTAATTATTTACAATTAAAATATTAGGGAAAAATATAATTCAGATAAGATTCCTAAAAGTTAGGAAATTATTGAATTATAAAATTCCCCAATATTATTTTGAGGGTGGCGCCTCTTTTGGATTATTTGGATAAATAAAATTGTTTTATTAATTCAAATAATAAGTTTGAATTCAAAAGATTTGATGGAGATATCAAAAGATTTGATTCAAATAGATTTGGTGAGATCTCCTCTCAGTATCTTTGGTGAATCATGAATTAGGAAAGTTTTTGATTTATAAAATTCCAAGATAAAAATGAGGGAGATAGGCGCATGGCTCTGTGGGTCCCATGGGAAGATTTGATCTTCCATTTGATTCTCAGAGATTGCATTTTGAATTTAAATTGAAATATTAAGGTAATATTTTAATTGTAAATTCAAGTCCTAAAATAATTATATTATCAGAATATCATGATTTTAGGAATATTAAAATCACCAAATATTATACTTATATATAGGGGAGCAAGTCGACTTGCCCCCCAAGTCTAACCCTAGCTCACTTTGTGAATTTTCTTCCTCCTGGTAGAGAGAGAGTGAAAATCGCTCCTAAGGTGTTAGAGAGAGAAAGAGTCGAATTTTCCTAAGGTGTTAGAGAAAATTCGTCTGGCTCTAGAGCTAGGTTTAGTGAAAGAAGAAAAGGCAAGAAGGAGTTCTTGTGGGGGGTTTCTTCTGTGCGCCACCTTGTTGCTGAATCAAGAAGGAGTTCTTGAGTTCGTACACTGTAGATTGGTCCCTGGTTCTTTTGGAGAAAAGAACGGAAGGCTAGCACCTTGGTGTCCGAGAAACTGTTCGTGTGGATCACCGGCAGAGGGAGAACGCTGAGAGTGGACTCCTTGCACACGCCTTGTACAACCAACCGATTGAAACTCGTGAGGTATACCACTATCTAAAAGTTTTAAATTCTGCTAGCGGATCCGTTCGGGAATTCTAGGACCTAGGCGCTTTTATTTTATTGTTTTTATTTCGCTTCCGCTGCGATAGGCGCCTAGGATTCCCAACAGTGGTATCAGAGCCACGCTAGTTCTAGGATTTAAAACTGTTTATGTGTACATGTGATGTATGATATGTGTGTTTACCGCTTTCAATCACGTTTTTGGTTTTACAAACAAATCCACCGAACATTTTTCTTAAAAATTCAATCTACAGAAAAAGGTGCAAATTATATGTATGAGATACATATAGAGTCGATTGGATCGACTGGAAAATTTTTCTTGATGTTTTAGGCCAAAATCGAAATTCCTTTATAATTATAGTTAAAAGTGTTTTAATTATAATAATTATAAAGGTGGCTGAAAATTTGTTAAAATTATGAATTTTACAATTTTTGGGGGTCAATAATTATAAATTCTTGAATGGAGATTCATGGTATTTATAATTATTGATAAAAGGCCTAATCTCAAGAAAAGGCATGTTAAAATTGCACAGACCCTAAATTGAACACAATTTTAAAAGGAGTTTTAATATATGTGTTGGTTACCGTGTTTGACATAATTGTATGAATTGTTCATATTTGAATTGTGTGGTGTTGGATATGGCTCTAGGAGGTTTATTTCGGTAAATACGGCCTGCGTGTCGTCTCCCTCTACTCTGGTGTAAAATTTAATTTCTGTTTATACCTCAATGTAACTGGGGTTTATTCACGTGTAATTTTATTTTTCCTTTTAGAAAGGTTCTCTCATTGGCTTGGGAGAACTCTAGGGTAGATGGGCCATATCTAAACACGGTGTATGTTTTTACATTTAGTTGTATGTGATGCGCTAGATGTATGTTTAGGGTGCGAATTTTAACATGCTAATTATATATATCGCGCTACAACCACGTATACGATACGAGCGTGGGATTTTGTATACGATACAAAATCCGGGCACATGTTTATATGTATGAGATACATGGGGTAATAAACATGTGACATGACTCGTTTAATTTTAAAAGGAGTTTTAAAATTAAACTATTAATCGGAACCTTTTAATTAAAGATCAAACCCTTCTAGAAAATCTTAAGTATTTAATGCCATCGCTAAAACGCCCTGTCAAAATTTTGTTCATCGGGGAGCGATGATCGCCCTCAGCGACACGTATCTGCCTTGACCTTGAGGAGACACGGGTGAATGGGAGTTTCAACACGACGCCTGTTGAAATCCTGGTTCTTTAAATGCGGTCATCGCCCACAGCAACACGTATTTAGTTGGGCCTTGATGATATGGGATTGGCCCTCGGCCTCGTTGTTTTGAACCTAGCCATTCACATGTTTTACCGTGTGACTTAATGGGGTTATCAAAACGGTTTTGGACCTCAAGGCATTAGATGGGATAGACATGCCATAATAAGTATCATGAGATGATACAGTCCCATAAGGATCTAAGAGTCACATGGAGATTTGATTGGTAAGGAGTTACCTACCTAAATAGCCAAAGAGTGCATGATCGCCCTCAGCGACGGTAAACTTTGGTGAAATATGGATCTTAGCCACTAATTATAAATTTCACTGGGTTTTATAAAATGGTGGATATAATTTTATTTTTCCTGCTAATTAAAGCTTTTCATATCTAATTGTAGAATCAAATGGCAACGAACGTTCAAACACTATCACTGCGATCTGTCTTTGAGAAGAACAAGTTGACTGGGACTAACTTTCTCGACTGGTACTGAAATCTGAGAATTGTTCTCACCCAGGAGAGAAAGCTCTATGTCCTAGAGAACCCCATCCCTGAACAGCCTGCTGCAAACGCTCCAAGAGCACAAAGAGATGCTTACGAGAAGCATCAAAGTGACTCTGTGGACGTTGCCTGTCTTATGCTGGTTACCATGGTTCCTGAGATCCAAAAGAACTTGGAGAACATGGGGGCATACGAGATGATGACACATCTCAGGGAAATGTTCCAAGTACAGGCAAGGCAAGAGAGATTTGAGACGGCAAAGGCTCTATACTCTTGCAAAATGGCAGAAGGTGGATCTATTAGTGCCCATGTCTTGACGATGAAGGGGTACGTAGATCACCTTGTCAGGCTGGGTTTTCCCATTGTGCCGGAGCTAGCGACGGATTTGATCCTCAATTCGCTACCTAGAAGTTATGACCAGTTCATCTTAAACTTTAACAAGAATGGCATGGAGAAGACCGTTTCTGAACTGCATGGGATGCTAAAGACTGCTGAGGCATCCATAAAGAAGGCGCCTAACACTGTCTTACTAGTTCAGAACAAGGGAATGGGTAAGGGCAAAGGAAAGAGGAAAGGAGACGCCGAGGTTGGCGGAGCAAGCCTGCGGCTAAGCCTAACCCGCCGCCTGCCAAGAAGGCAAAGCCCAATAAGGATACAATCTGTTTCTTCTGCCAGAAGTCGGGTCACTGGAAAAGAAACTGTAAGTTGTACATGGAAGATCTGAAGAAGAAGAAGAAGAGCGAACCCTCTACTTCAGGTATCTTTGTTATAGGCGTTCACTTGTCTACTCCTACCAATTGGGTATTGGATACTGCTTGTGGTTCTCACATATGTACTAATGTGTAGGGGTTGAGAAGAAGTAGAAAGCTGAGCAGAGGCGAGGTGGACCTACGTGTGGGCAATGGAGCAAGGGTTGCTGCTATTGCTGTAGGAACATACGAGCTAGTTTTGCCCACTGGGCTTGTTTTGTTATTAAACAATTGTTATTTTGTACCATCTCTTAGTTCTAACATTATATCACTTTCTTATTTGGATAAGGAAGGATTTATTTGCATGAATGGAAATGGTAGATGTTCAATTTATAAGAATGATGTGTTATATGCTTATGGTGATCTGCATGATAACCACTATATCTTAAAATTGGAACAAAGACATAATAACGAAATCTATAACATCGATACGAAAAGGATTAAGGTTGGAGAATCTAATCCTACATACCTTTGGCATTGTCGTTTAGGCCATATAAACGAGAAACGCCTAGAGAAGCTCGATAAAGATGGACTTCTAAGTTTATTTGATTTTGAATCATATGATGCTTGCGAATCTTGTCTACTTGGTAAGATGACAAAGGCGCCCTTTACTGGCCACAGTGAAAGGGCATCTGACTTGTTGGGGATCATACATAGTGATGTATGTGGACCCATGAGTATTAATGCTAGAGGAGGTTACTCCTACTTCATTACGTTCACTGACAACTTTAGTAGATATGGTTATGTCTACCTGATGAAGCACAAGTCAGAGTCTTTTGAAATGTTCAAGAGATTTCAAATTGAAGTTGAGAACCAGCTTGACAAGAAAATAAAGATCCTTCGATCTGATCGAGGAGGCGAGTATTTGAGTCAAGAATTCACTGATCATCTTAGTAGTTGTGGGATAGTCTCACAACTTACTCCACCTGGAACACCACAGTGGAATGGTGTGTCTGAGAGGAGGAATCGAACTCTATTAGATATGGTTCGATCTATGATGAGTCAAACTGATCTTCCGCCATCCTTCTGGGGATATGCTTTAGAAGCTGCCGCTTTCACACTTAACCGTGTTACGTCTAAGGCAGTTGAGAAGACACCATATGAGATATGGAAAGGGAGGAGTCCCGATTTGTCTTATCTCAAAGTTTGGGGATGTGAGGTTTACATTAAGCAACAAGCTAACGATAAACTATCAGCGAAATCCCTCAAGTGCTTGTTTGTAGGGTACCCCAAGGAAACAAGGGGATACTATGTTTACTGCCGAGCTGACAACAAAGTGTTTGTAGTCAGAAGTGGATTCTTCTTGGAGAAGGATCTGGTTTCCAAAACAAACAGTGGGAGTAAGGTGGACCTTGAAGAAGTTCAAAATCCAGAAAGCACTTCAGAGGCACAGACAAAAACTAGAGAAGTTCCGCAAGACGTTGTGGAAGCTCCTCCACAAACACAAGGACCACGAAGGTCTGATAGAACACGTTTTCAGCCAGAGAGATATTACGGATTTCTCGTGACTAAAAACAGGGATGTGTTGCTCACAGAGCGTGGTGAACCCACCACCTATCAAGAGGCCATCGTAGATCCCAACTCAGAGAAATGGGTTGAAGCCATGAAGGCTGAGATGCAATCTATGTACGACAACAAGGTATGGACCTTGGTCGCTCCACCTTAAGGGGTAAAACCCGTAGGCTGCAAGTGGGTTTTCAAAGAGAAAACAGACATGGATGGCAACGTCAACGTCTTCAAAGCGAGGCTAGTTGCGAAGGGATTTACGCAACG
Organism: Chamaecrista fasciculata; assembly: GCA_003254925.1. Lineage (NCBI taxonomy): Eukaryota > Viridiplantae > Streptophyta > Magnoliopsida > Fabales > Fabaceae > Chamaecrista > Chamaecrista fasciculata. The sequence goes on along the minus strand of QANZ01025794.1, from coordinate 26,766 downwards.
TCATGGTTTAGACTATGACGAAACGTTTTCGCCTATTACAAATGGATGTCATAGCCGCATATTAGGATCCTCCTTGCCATAGCCGCATATTATGACTATGAGATATGGCAAATGGATGTCAAAACAGCGTTCCTTAACAGAAGGCTGCCCGAGGATGTGTATATGATACAACCTGAGGGATTTGTATGTTCTGAGGCACCAGACATGGTATGGAAGCTTCAGAGATCCATTTATGGATTGAAGCAAGCATCCAGGAGTTGGAATCACCGTTTTGACGAAGTAGTCAAAGAGTTTGGCTTCTTGCAAAACCCTGATGAACCTTGTGTTTACAAGAAGGTTAGTGGGAGCACAATTGTGTTCTTGGTACTATATGTCGATGACATATTACTCATTTGAAACAATGTTCCAACCTTAGAGATTACAAAATCCTGGTTAGGAAAATCTTTCTCAATGAAGGACTTGGGAGAAGCTGCCTACATTCTAGGCATTAAGATCTATAGAGATAGATCTAGGAGGCTTCTCGGATTGAGTCAGAGTACATACTTGGATAAGGTATAAAAGAGGTTCAATATGCAGGATTCCAAGAAGGGATTCATTCCGATGAATCATGGGGTGACCCTGAGCAAGAAACAGTGTCCCAGAACACTTGTTGAGCGAGGGCGCATGAGTGGAATTCCCTATGCCTCGGCCATAGGATCCATCATGTATGCCATGTTATGTACTCGACCCGATGTGTCGTTTGCCCTAAGTATGACGAGCCGATTCCAACAAGACCCTGGTGAGGATCATTGGATCGCTGTCAAGAAGATCCTTAAGTACTTGAGAAGGACTAAGGATGAGTTCTTGGTTTACGGTGGAACTGATGAGGAGCTATGTGTAAGGGGTTACACAGATGCTAGTTTCCAAACCGACCAAGATGACTTTAAATCGTAGTCAGGATATGTGTTTCTCCTAAACGGTGGCAGCGTGAGTTGGAAGAGTTCCAAGCAGAGCACGATTGCCTATTCTACAACGGAGTCCGAGTATATTGCAGCATCGGATGCAGCAAAGGAGGCTGTGTGGATTAGAAAGTTCATCTCCGAGCTTGGGGTGGTTCCGACCATTTCTGATCACATTACCCTGTATTGTGACAATAGTGGCGCTATTGCACAAGCCAAGGAGCCACGGTCCCACCAGAGGACCAAACATATACTCAGATGTTTTCACCTTGTCAGGGAGATGATTGACAGAGGTGATGTGAAGATATGCAAAGTAGCAGGCGAGGACAACGTTGCTGATCCTTTGACTAAGCCTTTTGCAAGGGTCATACATGAGAGACATGTATCGTCGATGGGGATTAGACACATTGATCAGTGTACCTAGGAGTAGGAACAGCTAGATTGATGATTGTACCCTAGTGCAAGTGGGAGTCTGTTGGAGATTGTGCCCTAGGGCCAATCATTTTATGTAAATATGTTTTGAACATATTATTAATTTATGGAGATAAATTAATGTGTTATCATATTATTAGCATGTTTACTATGATAGCGTCCATGATTAATTATGAGATAATTAATCTAAATCTGTCCCTGGTCGATTGTTTTCATGGGAACGAAAATGAACTAAGACCAGCGTGACCTTGGTGCATAGAGATGCATGCACTAGATGCTGAGACGAGAGTCATGGTGCAATTACGTAAGGGGTTACGGGTTGCTGGACTGACCCGGAGAGTCCTACATGGGTTTAGTCATCAGCTTGCCTCTCCTGTACACCTGTAGCGATGCCTTAGACCTGAGGTCATCATTATTCCGGCGTTGCAGTTGTCAAACTTTGGCTTAGTCTAACGTTGCCTGTGACAGGGTAGCCATAAGGGCTAAGTATGGGTTTGGTTGATTGTCGTGCTGAGGAATGTGGATTGGCCAAGATGGGATTTTGTCCCTCATAAGATGAGAGATATCTAACTGGCGCCCTCGATGAGTCTATCTAGGAAAAAGAGTGGCCACTCAGGAAATTGGGACTTACTCAGGGAATCGAGAAAGTTGTTGTTTGGAGTATGGATGACTTTCCTGTGCCTAATCCATGACCAAGATATCGTAGGACAATAGGGTCTCTGACAAGGAGGTACTNAATAAAATTGTTTTATTAATTCAAATAATAAGTTTGAATTCAAAAGATTTGATGGAGATATCAAAAGATTTGATTCAAACAGATTTGGTGAGATCTCTTCTTAGTATCTTTGGTGAATCATGAATTAAGAAGGTTTTTGATTTATAAAATTCCAAGGAAAAATAAAAGGGGATGGCGCCTTCTCTTGTGGGTCCCATGGGAAGATTTGATCTTCCATTTGATTCTCAGAGATTGCATTTTGAATTTAAATTGAATTATTAAGGTAATATTTTAATTGTAAATTTAAGTCCTAAAATAATTATATTATCAGAATATCATGATTTTAGGAATAATAAAATCACCAATATTATACCTATATTAAGGGAGCAAGTCGACTTGCTCCCTAAGCAAGTCTAACCCTAGCTTTTGATTTTCTTCCTCCTTGAAGAGAGAGAGAAAATCGCACCTTTGCACCCATAGAGTGAGAAAGTCGATTTTTGCTAAGAGTTAGTGAAAATCAACTTGACTCCATAACTAGGGTTTGAAAGAAAAAAGGGCAAGAAGGAGTTCTTGAGGGGGGTTTCTTCTATGCGCCACTTTTGCTGATTGGATTCAAGAAGGAGTTCCTGAATTCAAGTGCTGTAGATTGGTCCCTGGTTCTTTTGGAGAAAAGAATGGAAGGCTAGCACCTTGGTGTCCGAGAAACTGTTCGTGTGGATCACCGGCAGAGGGAGAACGCTGAGAGTGGGCTCCTTGCACACGCCTTGTACAACCATCCGATTGAAACTCGTGAGGTATACCACTATTTAAAAGTTTTAAATTCTGCTAGCGGATCCGTTCGGGAATTCTAGGACCTAGGCGCTTTTATTTTATTTTATTTTTCTTGCTTCCGCTGCGTTAGGCGCCTAGGATTCCCAACAGGCGTTACTTGAGCCGCCGGCCCAAGTAGGAATTCTCACGGAAGACTCAAGTAAAAGGTTAAAAGATATGTTTTGGACGACCAGGGTTCAAGATATCAAGATGCAGTTTAGATATTCCGGATATCTCGTTGTGCCGCCATGTTGGGCCACCGGCACATGCCACAGCCCAAGTCCAAATATGTTCCTTGACTTGCGGACCAAGTCTAATATTCATGCCTATAAATAGAGCTCGTCATTCCACGCTCAGGGCATCACTCAGAATCGCTTAATCGCTTACAAACACCAAAAACACGAGAGAATTATCAAGAATCCCCATATGGGAATTAATCAAGGTTTTGGTTATTTTTCCATGATGAGAGGCTAAGCATCTTTGCTTCTCAGCGAAGTATCATGAAGGAGGCCAGAGCTCATTGTTCTTTATAGTCTAGGAAGTGTCATCTATTCATATTATGTTCATTCATTAATTGTTCTTAGAACTAGGTATTCGATTTCAAGATACAATTATTATGTTAGATTGGTAGTTCAATACTTTATTAGGGATAATTGTTGGTATTCCTGGAGTCTATCTCTTTTATGATTAATAAAGCTTGCTCTTTAAACATGTTATTTGCATGGTTGGTTTACAAAGAGCGTTCTATCTATCTTAGAGAGTATAATTATTAGGATTGTTCTTCATTGTTCATATTTGTTCATTAGTCCGATACTGCAATAATAAAGATTGCCTTGAAGATTAATAGCAAATGCTCATAATCCCCAGTATTGGTTGAGTCATCCATCCAAATTCTCTATCACTCCTCCATTGTTCTTTAATGAATCTTGTTAGTTTTAATCATTATCTGTCGGGTAGTATTGTTTACTACTTTTGAGGTGGCAAGTACTAATTGATCTAATAACTTATTACTTTTGAGTTATCAAAGTATACAATATTATGTGGACTTTATAAACATATCTATTTAAGGACTCTTCTATTATCTTTTGTTGAGAAGGGAAGGCCGAGTCGAGATACCTCCGTGGGATGCGTTTTCATTCATTAGTTACCATTTACCAGATAAAATCTTTCTTTCTTTACTTTTTACTCTTAGTTACTACAATTGACTTTTATAAGCCTTTGTCCTGTGTTCATCAAGACTTGTTGTTGATACAATTAATTGTTAAAATTCCTAGAAGTTCCGCGAGAGATTCGACCGTGCGTTAGCATGTATAATATATTCTAATAAATATAGTAATACTTGCGAGGCTCGAGTATTATTAAATTTGGCTCGCATGACACCTTACGACGGGTGTCCGATCAAGTTTTGGCGCCGTTGCCGGGGAACTTTCTTAAGTTTTAACTGTTATTGTGTCCAAACGAACCTAGTCCAGTGAACACGGTTTATATTTGCTGTTAATTTTGCAATTTATTATTTCTGCAATTTATTACTTTGTTTTATTTTTACATTCTTATTATTTTCATTATTCATAAAAATTTAAAATTTAGAAAATTAAAAAAAAAAATGACTACCCAAGATAGAACAGACCTTGGAATGGTTAGAGTTAGAACTTGAATTTAATTCAGTTAGTAAACCTAGGCAGAAGAGGTCTATTAGAGATGCCACCCAAGTAGACATACATTATGAGGCAAAGTATAATGCACTACCTCAGTTTCAAACTGATTTTGAAATCAAGGGACCATTATATAATAATGTGCCCAAGTTTCATGGGTTAGATGATGAGAACCCCCATTCTCATCTAGACGCATTATACTTATATTGCCGAACAATGAAACCTTTAGGAACCCAAGTAGAAGAATTTATGTGGAAAATATTTCACGTATCACTCGAAGGGAAAGCCCTAGAATGGTACAATTTCTTGACGACCTATGAGAAAAATTCCTATGCATCTTGGGAAAATTTAAGATGTTCCTTTCTGGATAAGTATTTCCCTCAACCTAAAGCTTCAATCGCAAGGAAGGAGATATCAATAGTGGAACAACATGAAAAGGAACCATTATTAGATTACTTGGACAAATTCCAGGAAATGCTATACAAATGCCCAAACCATCAGTACAGCGAGGAGAATCTGGTCATTTAGTTCTGTAACTGACTCCTTCCCAGATGATGCTGACCACTTGGATGCGTCAGCTAATGGATCTATCACCAAGTTAGATGTTGAAGAAGCTTGGGATTTGATTCAGGAGGTTCCTGTTTGATCAGCCCAAATATTGATATGATATTTGGTCTTCTTTTTACGTGTTTATAATGCTAATATGTTGCAATTAGACCAATTAATATATTATGGGCTGCACTAAGGTATGGCATAATAAAATGGATAAAAAAATAGGTTATTTAGTATTTATTTATTGTATTTTATAAATAAGTGCTATTTAATAGGTTTGTCAGTGTTTCAGATATCCAAACAGGGTCTAACCAATGGGAAACGTCTAGAATCAGCGAGAGGATCACAAAAAGCACAAAATGTTTTGCGCCATCGTGTTGGGCCACCGGCCCAAATCAGGACTTCCAGCGATGCGGGACTCTGAGAGAAGTATGACGTCAGCAAATATCTTCAATGCGGATTTTGCGCTGCGCCATCATTTTGAGCCACCGGCTCAAATTGGAAATCTCGCGGCTCAGGATATTCTGAAGTTTAAACATATAATTTGGACAACTAGGATTTAAGATACGGAGATAATAACCGAAAAATCACGTATTTTTCGTTGCGCCCCCATGTTGAGCCGCCGGCCCAACTGACGGCTCAAGTCCAAAATTGCTCCTGGACTTGCGGATCAAGCATATTACTCAGGGCTATAAATAGAGCTCGACGTTTCATTCTCAAATTACCAATTCCGAGAGCTCAAAGAGTAGTGAGTATCGTAGAAAATAGAGAAATATTCTTCTTCTCAAAGTTCTTGTGGGATCATGGCAATTCAATCTGAATTTGTTCGTCTTTCCACCATGAGCAGCTAAAAACCTACGCCCGGAGGAACATTGGAGCAAAGCAGGAACTAGGGGTTAATTAGAAGATACCAATCGCTCTGGCGATAATCTAGTCTTTTAGTTAAAAATCACTAAATATTTATTGCTTATTTAATTTGTGTCTTAGGTATTAGATCAACATTCCAAACTACTTTCTTTACCTTTTTCCGTTTAGTAAGAATTAAAGTACTATTCGCTTTTAAACTATATAAGTAAGTTCCTCGAGAGATCGACTCTTATTGCACCACTATAGTGCATTAATTCTGGTATTTTGACCAGCTTACGATGGGTGCGGTCAAAATTGGCGCCGTTGCCGGGGAACTATCCTTTAAGTTTAACGGTTAATAGTGCCAAATTCTTATGAATTCGATTTGCTTTTTTTGCGTGTCTTAGGGAGTCTAGTTTTTATTTTGTTTATTTTGCTTCGTAGTTTATTTAGTATTTAGTGAGTCATTAGGTTGTTTAATTTTTCAATATTAAAGTTTCTATGGTTTAATTAGTGTTGCATGCCTAGGAAGGATAAGACACCTTTAAATCCTGAGATTGAAAGAACCTGTAGGAAGCTAAGAAATGAGAAAAGATTAAGAAACTTAGGTGAAGATAATTATAGACCAATAGAGCTAAATTGTGAACCAGAACTAGATTTAGGTATGGGTGACAATAACCCTGTATGGATTTGGAGCAACGTCGGGGTAATAATGCAGACAATAACCCTCAACGACCTGCTCTTAGGTAAATTAGAGATGTTAATCAAGAAGAGTCTGATGCTACAATAGATAATCTGCAAAATGCTTACCCTGACTTTGACTTTGAATTTGACATCAAGGGTCTTATATTGAATAACCTTCCTAAATTTCATGGTCTAACTGGTGAGAATCCTTACTCACATTTGACTAATTTGCGCATGCATTGCAGGACCATGAAACCCAGAGCTATCTCAGTTGAGAACTGTATGTGGAAGATCTTTCATCTCATATTGGAAGGGAAGGCTCGAACATGGTACAACAATCTTCCTAGATTCTCCGCAGATGCTTACTCTTCATGGAGACATCTTCGTCGGGTTTTCCTCAGTCATTACTTTCCTCAAACCAGAATCGCAGTAACCAAGAAGGAAATAGCTGCTGCCACACAAGATGCAACAGAAACTTTCTTCGACTTCTAGAACAGATTTATGGACATGCTCGATGCTTGTCCAAACCATCAGTACTCCACAAAAAGTCTGGTGGAATTTTTTGTCAACGGTCTGGATATTGAAGAGACAAGGATGTTAAATGCAGCCGTTAATGGGGGAATCTATGACAAACCAGATGTAGAGGCGTGGGATTTGATCAGGAAAATTTCACTCGATCGTCAACATGAAAGTGTGAGGGATATTAGGTCAGTCAAAGCAGTTGTAGTCTCTACAGCTGATCTAGATCCCTTACTAGAGAAGATAGCAAATAGTTTGGATCATTTAACAGTTAGAGTCAACGAAATTTCTTCAACTCAGCAGACTCAGTTTCAATTCCCACAGGCTCAGTATGCTCCTCAGGTACAATATGTTCAACCATCTCCTTCGAGCCTAGCCATGGTTGTGAAGAAGTTTCAGCTATGTACCAACAAAGATCAGGACAATTTCAAAGAAGAGATCAACTTGCTTCGACATATAATTAAGGGTGGCAGAATCATCCAGTATTTAGATGGGAGGTGGTAATGAAGGAGGAGCTTCCTCTTCTGAAAATTATCAACAAAGGCCTACCTCCAATGCAATTGTTCCGACTGAGCAAAAGTCTGGTAACACCGACACCCAAACAATACTCAAGGCCATCCAAGAGAATAATATGGCTTTGTCGAAGAATTTCTTCTCTCAATTTAGTGAAATGAGAGGAGACATGGGGAATATAAAAGGAGAAATGGGAAATATGTCTAACAACATCAACGCTCTCTTCTAGGAAATAGAGATGATAAAAACCAAGCACGAGAATTTGAGCGGATTTGTCACTCAAGTTTCTAACTCCGTCAATAACCATCAAGCCCAATCTAGTGCAGGCATGCCTTCAAACATAGTGATCAACCCAAAATCATTAAATGCCATCAATCTAAGGAGTGGGAAAGAACTCCCTAACCCACACCCTAAGCGGGTTGAGCAAGAGACTCAAGTAGTCGATGAACTTGAAGATGAGCCCGTGGAATAGCGCATTCCAAGCCAAGATGAGGTTGAACCAACTCAACCATCCTCATCACAATCGCAACCTTCTCAAACTGAAGTTGCACCGTCCCAACCTTGTGAGGATAAAGGTAAAGAGGTATGTGTTAAATATCTTCCTTTTCCTTCTTCATATTTGAAAAGTAGAAAACAACATGATGAGAAGCAGGATAAGGAAATTCTAGATCTCTTCAGTAAATTAGAAGTAAATGTTCCTCTACTAGATTTGATTCAAAAAGTGCCTAAATATGCTAATTTTCTTAAAGATTTGTGCACTAATAAGAGGAAAGTTAAGCCTAATGAGCGAATTCAGGTTAGTTTAAATGTCTCTGCACTTTTTAAACCTCAACTACCAATTAAATGTCAAGACCCCGGATCATTCACCATTCCATACACAATAGGAAGAATAACTGTAAATGGTGCTTTGTTAGATTTAGGGGCTGCAATAAATGTTATGCCTAAAGCTGTCTACGAGTTCTTAGGAATGAATTCTGCAAGAGAAACTGGTACGGTGCTGCAGTTAGCTGATAAGACAATTAGACACCCAATAAGCATAGTTGAGGATATGTTAGTAAAAGTAAAGAATCTTGTTTTTTCCGCTGATTTGTATGTTCTTGATATGAACAATGGAGTGTCCAATGACACAACATTGATTTTGGGAAGGCCGTTCTTGAGGACTGCTAATACTCTGATTAGCATGAAAGACGACATGATTAAAATGGAGGTGGGAGATCAAAAGATCTCTTTTAACATGTATGAGGCAATGAAATACCCGAATGAGGATTATTCTCTGCTAGATCTAAATTCTTTCAATACGTGTGGAGAAGATGATTATTGGTCTTCACCTGATATGTATTTGTGTCATGTTAAACTGACCAATGATGATCTTGTTTCCCCTTTTCTGACGTTCTTTTCTCCACCTGATATTTGTGCTTGTGGAGGCAATGAGACTAATCTCAAATACTCGATAGTTGATAGTACTAGTCATGTACCTCCATCAAACTTAGCACAAATTAATTATATTTATGATGATCCGACTGTTGCTACTAAAGCTAGCTCTAGCAAGAGCTCTAGTGTTTCATGTGCAGGCATTGCCGTTGCTGAGGATTCTACTCAAGATTTCAACACTCAATCTTCTATTGGCATCAGTGAGGAACCATTGGAGAATTCTGAAACCTCCAATCCCGTAAACTCTGGAGATGAGCCAACAAGCTCAATTCCTAACTCTGACTCCTCCTCTGACAATTCTATGCAATTCAGTGTTTTGTCTCATTCTATCAAATTCTTACATGATGTTTGTATAGATAACCATGCAGAGGTGGCTGACCATGTTCACGACAAGGAAGTCAACAGAGTTTTAGATTGCAATAGTGTGGGCACTATTCCTAAAATTGTGGGGAGTGTAGCCTTTCCTCGTTAGAAGTTACACAACTCGTCCCTTCCATTATTAAACCACCCACCCTTGAGCTTAAATGTTTACCCTATAACCTCAAATATGCTTTCCTGGAAGAAAATGAGAAGTTACCAGTGATTATTTCTAGTAGTCTTTCTAGGGAAGAAGAGTCGAGATTAATTGAGGTGTTGAGAGAACACAAGGGAGCTTTAGGTTGGTCTTTAAAAGATATACCTGGCATAAACCCTACCATTTGCACTCACCGAATCCTTTTAGAGAATGATATTAAGCCAAAAAGACAGCCACAGAGAAGGTTAAATCCCCTAATCTTAGATGTTGTTAAGAAGGAAGTCACTAAACTCCTTAGTGCAGGTATTATTTACCCTATCTCTGATAGTGAATGGGTGAGTCCTGTGCAAGTTGTTCCAAAGAAGAGTGAAATAACTGTTGTGAAAAATGAGAAAGAAGAGCGATTCCCACACGAGTGCAAAACTCGTGGCGCATTTGCATTGACTATAGAAAACTTAATGACGCAACGCGAAAAGATCATTTTCCTCTTCCTCTTATTGATCAAATGCTTGAAAGACTTGCAGGGAAATCGCACAATTGTTTCTTGGATGGTTTTTCTGATCGAGATTGTGCTCTAGGGCCAATCATTTTATGTATATGTTTTGAACATATTGATTAATTTATAGATGATAAATTATGTTGTTATCATATTATTAGCATGTTTACTATGATAGTGTCCTTGATTGATTATGTGATAATTAATCTAAAACCGTCCCTGGTCGATTGTTCTCGTGGGAGCAAGAATGAACCAAGACCAGCATGACCTCAGTGTATGGAGATACATGCACTAGATGCTTTACAAGAGTCATGGTGCAATTGTGTAAAGGGTTACAAGTTGCTGGACCGACCCGGAGAGTCCTGCATGGGTTTTAGTCATGAGCTAGCCTCTCCTGTACTCTTGTCACGATGCCCTTAGACCTGAGGTCTTGACTATTTCGGCGTTATAGATGTCAAACTTTGGCCTAGTCGAACGTTGCCCGTAGCAGGGTAGCCATACAGGCTAGGTACGGGTTTGGTTGTTTACCGTGCTGAGGAATGTGGTTGACCAAGATGGAATTTTGTCCGTCATTAAAGATGAGAGATATCTAACTGGCGCCCTCGATGAGTCTGTCCAAGGAATGTGTGGCCACACAGGGAAATGGGACTAACTCAAGGAATCGAGAAAGTTGTGGTTTGGATTAAGGATGACTTTCCCGTGCCTTATCCATGACCAAGATATCGTGTGACAATAGGGATCATGTCAAGGTGGTACTTAGGTTAAGTCGTTTTGGTGTTAAATTTATAACTCACGTGTTTTGGGTAGTCGTGATGGCTTGCTAGAGTCCGCTCTCGACTTGTGAGTCATAGAGATGACTTGTTGCCAACTTCACGTGAGGCCTGCTGGGTCACACATGAGCAGGATAGAGCTAGGCGCCAACTTCATTGTTGAAGTTCAAGAACAGTTCTTGAATTTCAAGAATCGTAGATAGAGTTCCTGTATTCACGTGGGAAGAAGTGAAGGAGGCTAGCACCTGCGCATCTGCCAAACTACTCGTGTGGATCACCGACAGAGGAAGGACACTCGGAGTGGACTTCTCAGACTCGCGAACTCAAAGCACCGATTATTTTGGTAAACTTCTTTTCGTATTCTAGTATAAACTCATATAGCAGATCCTGGCAGGAAATCATATGAGCTGCGTTGTTAATTAAAGGTTTTTTTTAAAAAAAAAAATTTTCTTCCGCTTCGCACGCTCTGTGATTTCCCAACAGTGGTATCAGAGCCACGCTATTTTGGGTCTATATTAGTTTTGGTGATTATACATGTGATGTATGATTATGTGTTTACCGCTTTCATTCTTATGCTTAATGTTTTGCGAAAATCCACCACATGGTTTTGGACCTATCTAAAAGTTGGTGCAAGTATATGTATTTGATACATAGGAAAATCAATCGGATTGATTTTATAATTTTTCTTGAAATTTTAAGTCTTGGTCAAAAACCCTATATATATATATTTTAATTAAAATTGTTTTGATTATAATAAGTGTAGGGTGGTCGAAATTTTTAAATTGAGAATTTATTAATTTTGGGCCAATAATTCGAAATTCTTGAATTTTAATCTTGAATTTTAATTATTGGTGCAAGACTTAATTTTAAGAGGGCATGTTAAATTGCACAAACCCTAATTGAACACAGTCAAGAAAATCGTTTTTTGGTATGTGTTGTATGTTTGCCGTGTTTATATATATTTATATGTGTGAAGTGTTCATGTATGTTTAAATATGGTGTTGGATATGGCTCTAGGTATTTTTGGTAAATACAGCCTGCGTGTCGTCTCCCTGAAATTCTCTCTGTAATTTTATTTTTGTTTTTACCTCATTGTAAACGAGGTTTTCACAATGTAATTTTCTTTTTTTTTTCTTTTTAGAAAAGTTCTCTCATTGGCTTGAGGGGATTTTAGGGTAGATGAGCCATATCCGAACACGGTCTTTATATGCATTTAGTAATTTTGTATGAGATGCAATCTGCGCTAGATGTATGTGTAGGGGTGCGATTTTAACATGCTATGTTTCAAACTCACGCATAAATACGTATTCGATACGAGCGTAGGATTTTGTATGAGATACAAAATTCGTGCATGTGTTTTATATGTATGCGATACATGGGGAATAAACACATGGCACATGTCACGACCCAAAACTAGTCACGTGACCGGCACGAAATGCAAGAAGAATCTCACACTCCGTAAGCCTATAAATAAAAGAAATCACATGCTAAACTAAAATTACACAAATGATATTGTCATCAACAATTTACTATAACAAATTTTACACAACCAAACATCATGTCTATGAATTTATATAGCAACTCTAGAGTATAATAATAAATAATGTACACCCTGGCACACACGGACAATATGTGTTTCGCCTTCTAAGAAAACGTCACCTGCTCAACACTTCACACCTTTTAAACCTACATCTAAAAAAAATTAAGTGGAGGGGGATGAGTTTTGCAACTCAGTGAGCGACTAACACATTCCAATCGTGGTGCCGGGCACCACCACGTAGGGAGAGAGTTACCAACAACACACATTAACAAAAATAACTTCTAACAACATCCGTTTAACCAAATAATTCTAACATATGCAACGATTAAAACATAATTCAAATAACAAGATTTAACAATTCAACTAGAGGTAGCAAGTTAACTTTTAAAAGAAATTGAAATATAAGAACAACAATGGGTTTAAGAAAACCTTATGGCACAAAGGAAAATTTAAAGATTTATTTAAAAAGGAATAAAGCTTGCATAAAGTTTAATATAAATGTGACAAAATAAGTTTCCATGTTTTGTGAAAGTAAAATTAAAGAATAAGATCAAGTTATGAAACCAGCTTTCAAATCTCCTTTCAAGAATCAAAATGTGATCAGATGAAATATTGAAACCGTTCTTCAAAGGTATAACTCATAAAGATCTTACAATCAAGCCCTTTAGGGTCATTGAGTGAAAGAAAGACTCATTAGTGATTTACAAATTAAGTCAAATGTCTTGACATTAAGATTATAGATCTCTATCAATCATGCTTGTAGAACAAAAATAGATCACGTCTGGGATAAGTTAATTCTGACAAAAGTAATTTAGTAAAATGAAATAATTACGTGAAATTCTCAATTGAAGTGAACCCTCACTCTATAAAAAAAAAATTATTTGTAATAAAACCATGAACAACAAAGTGATTGTTACCTCGATAGCCTCTACTTGGGGGATAGCCAACAATGTAGAATCATTTGTTTGCAACTAACACCAATTTCAATACAACTAAGATTCAACTATTAATTCACCATCAATCACAAGTAACACACAATTATGAGATTTCAAGTCTGCCTCCACTCATGTGGGAACCGCACACAGCATCACCTCAAGTTCTCAACCCGTGGGTACCGCACATAGCTTTTCACCCATCAGGACTGCACACAGCATTATCTCAACCTGTGGGGACCGCACACAGCTTCTCACCCATCGGGACCGCACACAGCATTATCTCAACCCGTGGGGACCGCACACAGCTTCTCACCCATCGGGACCACACACAACATTATCTCATTCATTCAACAATAAGACACACACCAAAGAAAGTAAAAATTTTCAATCAATATCACTACCAGTGCTATCAATTACAAACACAATCAAACACAATTACAACCACAATTACAAACACAATCACAATCACTATTACAAACACAATCACAACCACAATTACAAACACAATCACAATCACTATTACAAACACAATCACAAGCACAAATACAAGCACACGCACAATCAAATTTAATCAAGTCAAAACATGCACATTCAAATAAAAATAAATATTACCACTAGCATCAATCAACAGTAACTACACATTTAATCTTAATAATATTAATATTCAACGTCACACCCTTATCAATTTATCAAACAAATAATATTCTAACAACCCATAGGTCAGCCAATCATCACACTTGATTTGCAAGTAAGGCACAATATCAATATTTCCACCTCAACCCATCAAGGAGCTCACACCGTCTATTCGTATCCACTTTAACCCAACAGGAAGCATACAAGGTATAATCATATTCAACCTCAACCCGATGAGGGGCACACATAATATATATATGTACCAACTCAGACCGTCGGAGACCACAAACATCCACAATTATCTTCCAACCAATCAATGATAAATAACACACTAGAATTTCTTCAAGAATGTCATCTTCATTGTCACAACCAACACTTTGGCTAAGCAAACATATTCATATCCAGAATACAATCATTTTCCTTGAAACAATTCATTTGCAACAATTAGAATTAACTATGAGAATAATTGAAATTTCACTTTCTTAGGCAAGTATTAACAACATATTTCATTCACCTAGCAACTTACCAATCAGCATACCAACCCTCAAGTAGGGCAAGATAAGAAAGCCACTCACCTGGTTCCAAAGGATAGATAATTACACCCTTAGGCTTTCCGACCAACGATCAGTGTAGGCGAATCTATAAACATATTCAACAATAAGGATTCAATCACACAATTCAAGAATTGACTTTCACATGACCCGAAGGTCTAACTCTCCACAAAGCTAAAGATAGACTATCACAAGACACCCACCTTCTAACACTCATTCTAGCCCTTAGCCACACTCACCAAGGATCCTAGCACCTAACCAGGAGACTTGGGTATAAATTTGGGATCTTTAACAATGCTTTGAAACCATAAGTTCAAGATAATTTCACAATCAAGTTTCAAGGCCAATGCCATAACCCAATCTCACAATTTGTTCACTTCCTTTCCTTTCAAGTTAAACTTACATATATTGATTCCAACATTTCAAATTCAAAATTATTGTTTTAAAGCTCTCCATAATTCCAAAATATTCCAATTAGTTAATCAAAACCATCAAAGTTATCAAATTCGCCCTTAGGGACCAAATTGCAACTTTAAATATTAATAAACGATAACCAAATTTCAAAATATTCACTCTAAATTCAAAGCAATGCATTAGGACTCATTTCTATTATCCAATGAATGCATCCAAACTAACAATTTTAAGAAAACAAAGATTTGATCAAAAACCCCCAAAATTTCCAAATTTTCGTCACTTTTGAACCCTAGAGTCAAAACAGTCCCAAAATTCAACTTTATGGAATTTTAATAGCTTCTAGAGGTACCCAACATGATATACTATCATCAAATGGTCCATTCCAACAAAGAACATCAAGAAAAAATGAAAAATTTGATGATTTTCGGGTATACCTTCATTTTGGCCGAAAATGATGTTGGAGTTATTTACCCAAGCTTGTGTGGCTTCCAAAATGGCTATGGAGGTTTGGAGAATGAAGTGTAAAGCTCAATGATTAAGCTAACATGAAGGAATTTGAGTTATATCAGCAGAATTTCATACCACCAAGTGAGAAGGACCAAAAGAGATGAAAAGTAGGCAAAACATCACCTAGAGAAGATGAGAAGAGGAGGAACGACGGTGGTGGCTGGACGGTGGTCGCCGGCGGCTTCCGGTCGGCCAGAGGTTTTCGTCGGCGGTGGCCATGGTGGTGGATGGCAGCTGGAGTTGAGTGAGAGAGAGAATAGGTGGGCGACGAGAGAGAGAAAAAAAGAGAGAGACCAGAATGAGTCGATTGTTTCTTTTTTTTTTTGGGTCTCATTTCGTTTTTTTTTTTAAAACTAAGGCTGATTTCTGAACTTTCTAGAGAACCTAATGGTGATTTTTTTTTTAATATAAAACTCTACAGGCTAAAATAACGGTTCAACCCCAGAAAGTTTTAATGCTTTCAAATCAGTCCCTAAAATGAAAACTTTTAGAAATATAGAGTTTTCCTAAAATTTATATCATTGGATTTGTTGCGAATAGTAGATCTCAAATATGCAATTTATTTTTGAAAACTCTATCTCCATTCATTCCCGTTTCTTACTCGAATGTGTTTTATCGTAGTACGATGATAAAAGTCAAATACAATTTTAAACTCCGTTTGCTCCCAAATTTTTACCACAAGCTCATACAAATATAAAGATCTCAAATATGCAAATTTAAAATTCTAAATTAACAGGTTTACTAATTTCTAAAAAAGTCTAAACTAAAACCTCCTTATACTGGCTAAAACGGGCCTAAAAATCTATCTAAAATTCTATAAACCACTAGTTCTATTTCTAAACCCTCAAAACTAAATTCTAAACTCCTGAGACCTCACAGCACAACTCGTTTAATTTTAAAATTGGATTTAAAATTGAACTAAAATGGAACCTTAAAATTGAACCCTTTTAAAAATCTTAAGTTTTAATGCCATCAATAAAACACCCTGTCGAAATCTTGTTCATCGTAGAGCGGTGATCGCCTCCGTGACACGTATCTACTTTTACCTTGGGGAGACACGGGTGAATGGGAGATTCAACGCAACGCCTTGTTGAAATCCTGGTTTGTTAAATGCGGTGATCGCCTCCGCGACACGTGTTTAGTGGGCCTTGATGATATAGGGTTGGGGTGCGGCCTCGTTGTTTTGAGCCTAGCCATTCACGAGTTTTATTGTGTGACTTAATGGAGTTATCAAATCGGATTTGGACCTCAAGGCATTAGATGGGATAAACATGCCATAATAAGTATCATATGATGATACAGTCCCATAAAGATCTAAGAGTCACATGAGATGTGATTGGTAAGGAGTTACCAACCTAAATAACCTAAGGGTGCATGATTGCCTCTGCGACGGTAAACTTTGGTGAAATATGGGTCTTAGCAACTAATAATAATTTTGCTGGGTTTTATAAAATGGTGGATATATTTTTGTTAATTAACTTTCATATCTCAATTGTAGTATCAAATGGCAACCAATAGTTCAACATTGTCACTGCGATATATCCTTGAGAAGGATAAATTGACTGGGACAAACTTCCTTGACTGGTTTCGGAATGTGAGAATTGTTCTCACCCAATAGAGGAAGTTGTATGTCCTAGAGAACCCCATTCCTGCGCAGCCTGCCAACAACGCTCCAAGAGCTCAGAGAGATGCTTATGAGAAGCATATCAATGACTCTGTGGACGTTGCTTGCCTGATGCTACCCACCATGGTTCCCGAGTTGCAAAAGAACTTGGAGAACATGGGCGCCTATGAGATGGTTACACATCTCAGGGAAATGTTCCAGCAACAAGCTCGACAAGAGAGGTTTGAGACCACTAAGGCTCTACACTCTTGCAAAATGGCTGAAGGTGCATCGGTTAGTACCCATGTCTTGAGGATGAATGGGTACATAGATCACCTTGGTAGGCTGGGATTTCCCATTGCACTAGAGCTTGCGACGGATTTGATCTTGAACTCGCTGCCCAGAAGTTATGACCAGTTTGTCATGAACTTCAACATGAATGGGTTGGAGAAATCTATTTCTGAACTGCATGGGAAGCTCAAGACTGCTGAGGCATCCATTAAGAAGGCGCCTAGCATTGTCTTGATTGTTCAGAATAACCAGGGAAAGGGCAAAGGAAAGAGGAAGGGTAAAGCCCCGGCTGGTGAGACCAAACCCGCGGCCAAGCCTAACCCACAACCTGCCAAGAAGAGAAAGCCTTCGAAGGATGCAGTTTGCTTTTTCTGCCAAAAGCCAGGACACTGGAAGAGGAATTGCAAGCTGTATATGTAAGATCTAAAGAAACAGATGAAGGGCGGTGAGGCCTCTACTTCAGGTATCTATGCTATAGATGTTCACTTATCTACTCCAACCACTTGGGTATTAGATACTGCATGTGGTTCTCACATTTGTACAAATATGCAGGGTCTTAGAGAAAGTAGGAAGCTAGACAGAAGCGAGGGTCTTAAGTTGTCAATCTAGGTCATTAAGTAATTAATGACTACCTTAGGATGATTTGTGTGAGATGCTCTACTTATCGTTAGTAGTGATGATTGGTAAATCCAATCACTCTGGCGGGTATCTTCTTAATTTGGTAAATTTGTTTATTTATTATTTTTTTCTTTCAATCTAGTCTTTTAGTTAAAAATCACTAAATATTTATTGCTTAATTAATTTGTGTCTCAGGTATTAGATCAACATTCCAAACTATTTCCTTTACCTTTTTCCGTTTAGTAAGAATTAAAGTACTATTCGCTTTTAAACTATATAAGTAAGTTCCTCGAGAGATCGACTCGGATTGCACCACTATAGTGCATTAATTCCGGTATTTTGACCACCTTACGACGGGTGCGGTCACTGTTAGGAAAAATAATCGGAGAAGGGTTAAAGAAGATAAAATTAAGGCCACAATGAGAACAATAGAACAAATAACTATGGAAGTAGAAGAATTAAAAGCCGAACGAGAAAACTACAAAAAGAGACCCCAGTTAGCATTAGATAAAAATGACTATAAGGCCTGCAGTGCAATTATGTGCTACCATGAGGAAGAAGTTGCAGCCATTGGTTATCAAGGAGGAAACTCTTATGAAAATAACCATCGGAGGAACACCCGCCAATACTACGGGTGGGAAAATTCCAATACTTGAAATAAACTAGAAAATGTTACCCAGAGAATGACTAAATTAGAAGAAAAACATAACAATCTTGAGAAAGGACTCGTAGAATTACGAAGCTATGTCACTAGTCATACAAACTCGGTTAACAAAAGAATGACACAAATGAGTGGGGATATGCCATCCACCTCAGTAATTAACCCTAAGTGTATGAAGTCAGTAACCCTCCGCTCGGGAAAAGAATTAGAAGGAGCTAAGGATCCCAGACTTGAGCAATTAGAGGAGGAAGTTCAGCCCATAACGATCCAAGAAGAAGAAGTAGAAGAAGGGCCGCCTCTAGAAGAAGTGAGGAATAGCATTAAGGAACCGCCTGAAAAAGGGAAGGAGACTATCGATATAGAGAAACTTCCTTTCCCCAAATCTTATCAGGCAAGCAAGAAAAAACAACAAGATGACAACCAATATAAGGAATGCATGGAGACATTTGGAGAACTAGAAATAAATATTCCACTCTTAGAGTTGCTAAGTAAAGTCCCCAAGTATGCTAAGTTTCTTAAGGAAACGTAAGACTGATGACCAGGTGCCATTAAATGTATCTGCGTTATTTTACTTACGGCTTCCACAGAAACATAAGGACCCAGGAGCTTTTACCAATCCTTGTACCATAGGAACGACAGAAATTAGGGGAGCCCTTATAAATTTAGGAGCAGCTATAAACGTTATGCCTAGATCAATCTATGAATCCTTAGGAATTAGAAATCTTAGAGAAACAGGTATTACTATCCAATTGGCCGATAGGACTATTTGACGACCATTAGGCTTATTAGAAGATATCTTAGTTCAAATAGGTTCGATAGTTGTCCCGGTCGATTTCTATGTCTTAGACATGGGAGATAGACCAGCCTAAGGATCTACCCTAATCTTTGGGAGACCATTCCTTATGATCACAAAGTCTATTATGAACATGAAGGAAGGATTTGTCTCAATGGAGGTAGGAGAACAAAAGGTCGCCTTTCAAATTTTTGAAACCCTCCAGCAAGACAAGAAATTCTCGAAATTAAATGCTTTTGATGCAATTGATGAAGAGACCTTCCCCATGGAAGATTACCTTTGTGATATGATAATATCAAAGGAGGATGTTGCATCACCTTTCTTTACTATTTTTACCCCTCCTGATGGCTGTGGTTGCAGTGGAAATTCCCATACTCTAGCTTCCTCCGAAGAAAACTCATCTTCGGATTTCCCTCTAGTCAGAGAAGTCAATTTCCTTGGTTCTCTCGACACAACAATTCACTTTGATTCGTTGTTATCTCATTCTCATAAGTACTTAGGTGATAACTTCCTAGATAACAATGACGAGGAAAAACCCCTCCAAAAATCAGAGCATCTAGGAGACCTTTTAAAACCACACATTAAAGAAACAAGAGAGGTTTGTTCACTAGGAATAAAGAAGCAATACCCTCTATTATTCAAACTCCCGAACTAGGACTAAAACGTCTCCCTGAAAATCTAAAATATGCCTTCCTTGAGGAAAATGAAAAGATCCCCTTTATCATATCTAGTAGCCTCTCTAAGGAAGAAGAAGCCAAGTTAATTAAAGTGCTTAAAGAAAATCAAAAGGCTTTAGGATGGTCCCTAGCAAACATCCAAGGGATTAGCCCAGATATCTGTACTCATAGGATTCTCTTGGAAGAAAATTTCAAGCCAAAACGACAACCACAGCGAAGACTGAATCCACAGATTCTAGAAGTGGTAAAGAAAGAGGTTGCAAAACTTCTTAGTGCTGACATTATCTACCCCATCTCAGATAGTGAGTGGGTTAGTCCTGTCCAAGTGGTACCCAAGAAGACTGGGATCACTGTAGTAAAAACTGATAAGGATGAGTTAATCCCTACAAAACTGTTTGCATAGACTATACGTACTTCTTCAGGCTTAGGTTCTTCTAGAGTTTACACTAAGGTTTCTTGAGTAGGGTTTCCTATGGGCTCAGTTTCTATAGTAGTAATGGCATGAACTGTTGGGAAATCGCGGTGCACACAGCGGAAGCGACAACGGATATAAAATTAAAATTTTAAACCAAAGATAAAAGTACACAGCGATTTCTTTCCCAATAGATCCGCTATATGAATCTGTATCGGTGTAAGGTCAAGAATTTACCCAAGTCAATGGCTGTTCTTTGCGTCTACGAATTTGAGGAGTCCACTCCGAGTGTGCTCCCTCCACCGGTGATCCACACGAACAGTTTGGTAGATGCCTAGGTGCTAGCCACGTTTACTTCTCCAAGCAAACCGGGAGCCTTATCTACGGTGTTCTTGGATTCAAGAACTTTTCTCAAACTCCAAGATAGATGGCGGCTTTAGATCAAGAATGATGTTCTTGATCTCTCACACAACTCAACTCACAAATCCTAAAACTATTTTAGGGTTTGCGCCACTTTCTCTCTCTAGAAAGTCTAGGGTTATGTTTTCTCTCACAAACTTTCACCAAGACTCAAAACACTTTTGGACTTGTGAACTTTTGGTGGCTAAGTCGAAATTCCCAAGGTATGAGAGAGTCATGCATAAGTCGACTTCAGCTCTTCTCATATATATAGGTTTTAGGCTTTGATAATTATAATTAGGGTTTCCCAAAATTAAATAATTATCAAATCATTATATCAT
>QANZ01025761.1:19287-34995 GCA_003254925.1 Chamaecrista fasciculata | reverse complement strand
CTGCCCATCAACTGTGAACTCAAGGTTAGATTTATCCTAATCCAACTTTGTAGTTTTCAGGTCACATAGTTCAAATATATATATATAGCCTATCAGTAATTCCAAAATATACCTAATAGGTACGTTGTGTGCAAATCATTCATCATTAGATAATGCAGAGCCATCGGACAAGAGAAATAAATTGAACATCTCTGTTGTCCATTGGACATCTCTCACCTTTCAATATTTTATTCTAAATGCAGAGCCACACAAATTTCATGACATTCAATAAATTATTAGATCATGCAGCTAACTACAAGTCTACAACTATAAATGCAAGTTGGAACCCTCCTCCGTCCACGTGGTGAAGCATGCAAGAGGGTTGCCAATAGATTATCGCTTGCGAGACAATGGATAAGTAATACCATGGATTATGCAACCATGGTTTCTGCATATGGAGACATCTCGAAAATCTTCCCTCTTGCGTCATCAACCGGGCAGCTCAATTTAATAAACACTAGCTATCCCAATATTTTGACTTTCTCAAGCCATGATATTTAAGACGCTGGGCCCTTGCCTTTTAATACTATATAACTATATAAGGTAGAATCTTAAGTTGGGTGTATAAAAAAAGACAAGAAGAAAATCCTACCTTGTTAATGTTATTAAGTACATATGTTATTATAGAATGACCAAGATTGAATATTCTTAGCCCTCGAAAGTTCGGATTGATGTAAGACGAAAGGTCAAAATATCCCTCAGCAATAGTAGAGTAAATTCATCTTTTAATCCTTGAATTAGTCCTAAAATTATAATTTAACTCCTAAATATTGAAAAGTTATTTTTTTTGTCTTTAATTTTTTTTATATTAACATCAACTACTTAAACTTTGAAATACTATATGAAGAAAAAAATAGGGACTCAAAAGTATATTTCTAATATCTAAGAACTAAATCATAATTTTTGGAACAGGATTAAGGACTAAAAAATAGATTCTCTTAATAGTAAGTTATAAAGGTTAAAGAGAGCTCTGTTTTATAGTATATAGGTTGAATTGGGTTAAGATACTTTTTTGTTTATGTATTTTATCCTATTTTCAAATAAAAATATATATTTTTCAAGCCAAATAAGGATTATCAAGGTCCACACGAGAAGAGAAAGCGAAAGGCAGAAAGACAAATAAGGAGGAAACATACGGGCAAGGGTGGACTAAAGGAAATTAGATCACTTTGGAGGACGCCGATGCTGACAGAGAGAATCAAGTAATCTGCTTCATAAACGCAACCATCCTCTGTTGTCACCGTAACGCCACTACTCGAATGCTGCAACTCCCGAACGACCTGCACGAATCCATGTAAAAATATAATTATATAAACGATATTACTGTTGAGAAAGTTCATCCTTATAAAATGAATTGAAAATAAGAAGAGAAATAATAATCATGCTAGCTACACAAATAAAAAGATGAGGCTTCTGCGAAAATCTGATGAGAATTCAGGCAGTGAATCTGAGATTATCCGTGAAAGGAGTCAATGCAGAGAAATCTGGACAGAGTTTACATATATATTTACCCACAATTTAAACTTGCATCTAGAACTATGTTTATTACTTATTAGTTTATGATGTTTGATCAATTGAGGCAAGGCTGATAAATTGGGTATTGACAAGACTACATTCTCTCGTGTTATTATTTGAGATGAAATGACTTGTCACCTTAGGTCAGTGCTATATATTGGGTCGTCAATTCAAATAAGGTTCAGTACCGTGAGACAAAATTGGGACTTCAGGACCTACAAATTTTTTTAAGGCTGAAAAGGATTGAAATCAATATATTATTTATCGGTCAAATTCTGCCAGGTACGTGGGGTCCCAAAAGGTTTCGGGCCTTGAGATGAAGATAGATGCAAGTATCTCCAGAAGTATCCTAAAGAACACCAAAAAGTGCTAAATTGCTAATGTCCCCTTATGAAAAATAAGGAAATGTCAAAATGTTGAGAGATTGCCTCCAAAAAAGCTAATGGCTGAAATTTTACATGAGTAATATCATGCAAATTTCTACCAGGGAGGAGATGAAGATTGAAGATAACCAATGTGCATCACAGTTTCTGTTGTTATACGGCGAACATTTGTTAATATTTAATTAATTAACATATTTTTTTATTAAACAATTCATTTGTATCACTCGGTCTACTTAACTTTCATTAACGAAAAAGGAAATGAATCCTCTAGAGTTATTTTCTCTAGATTTCTTGTAGAGTATGAGAGAGAAAGAAAGAAAAAAGAAGAGAGAGAAAGAGAAAATATGGATTAACATATTTTTATTTCATAAATCATATTTTTTCTCTTTTCTTCTTCTTTTCTCTCTCTAACTCCACAAGAAATATAGAGAAAAAAATTCTAGAAGATCCAAACCCAGTATACCATAGAATTTTTTATTTATTTGATACTATCATCATTCAAATGATTTATTATTTTTAATGAAATGAATTTTCTGATACAAAAACTTAATGAATATGTCACTGGTGAGCGTACATAATGCTTCATCAAATAACCACTAATAAAAGTTTAAGGATAGCACTATGGAGAGGAGCTCAACCCTTTCAAGTCTCTCTTTCTTCTCTAATCCTTTTTTTAAACTCTCCCCTCATAAGGATATAAAGCTCACTTTTCACATCATTATCCTAAGTTCAATACCTTCCACTATTAGTGTCATAACAAAAAGAGAATTAAATTAATCAATAAATTTTACCATTTAAGATTGAATAATGGGAAATCTTTAATTTAAAAAAAATATGACACTTGACGACACAAATGAAAGAGAATGTGTGTGTGAGAGAGAGGTGGGGGATATAAACAGCAAAAACGAAACATCATCTTTAAAAAGACGTTATTATCTGCAAACTGTGAGAGGTGGAATAATTTGAGTCACTAGAACGAAAGCCAGTTTGGACTTCTTCAATTTTGTAAGAAATTGACACTGGTAAATTTTTAAAATAAAATAAAGTAAAATATATAGAAAAAATAATATTGATCCATATTTAAATAAAAAAAAATGAAACATTAACTTTTAGTCTTTTACTGATGAAATATTATAATACTACTAATTGGGTAATAGAATAACTTTACAAGGTATATTTCTGATTTTATTTTATATTAATAATATTTTTAATGAAGTGCGTGAGTGAAAATATTTTTAAAATGAATACTTAATTATAAAAAGATTAAAGTATATATTAAATAGTTTTATCCTATTAACTCCTAAACAATTAATCAATAATTAAAACTCTGAAACCACTCCACTTTAATTTACTCCAAAACTATCCTTTCAATCATACCCTACCACTCGCCACTACATAACTCAAGCTCATGCAAAACAAATGAAGATTTTCATTTTATTTCCCCTTTGGCATACTATTATCTATTCATTTTATTCGAGATCAATAAATGGGGCAATTATTAGAGAATCCAATACCACCATGGTGGGTCCGGATTGGACGCGGCGGGTAAGCTGAGACATCTCATAGTTATTTTTAAAAAAAAAATATGAAGAAAAAAAACTAATAAGTGAAAGTATAAATTTAGTCTCATATATTTTTTTTTACACTTTTGGTTCTATAATTTCAGGTCAGTTCTTAATTTGATCTCATAGCTTTATTTTGTAAATTTAGTCACATATTGATGGATTAGTTGCAAAATTAATCCTATATCTCTGGGTCAATTGCAGAAGTGGTCTCATATCTTTACAAAAGAATCAACTAAATTGATCATTTTGTAAAGATATGAGACTAATTCTGCAACTTGACTAAAAAATATAGAATCAAATTGAGACCATTTATAAAGATATGTAATTAAAAGTGTAAAAAAAAATGCATGACCAAATTGAGATTTCAACCAAAAAAAAAAGATGTAATCAAATTTACACTTTTACCTAATAAGTATGGAAAAATACCTTGTTAAGTTGGAGGCGATTGTCCAATATTTTACCCCCCCGAAGTATGGAGAAAATCTTCTACCATTTTGTACAGTAAATACTCGAATCCTCTCTCATCCGCAACTAAAAATTCTCTCTCCCCAAAATCAACGAACGTAGATATTGGCTCCACCTCTGCACCCAAAATTTCAGCTTATTATTAGCTTAGGGTCCGTTTGGTAGGGTATAAAGTGGGGTATGTAAAGTAAAGGCACAGATTCCAATACTTAGGGTCCGTTTGGTAAGGTTGGGGGTATGTAAAGGAAAGGGTTTTATAAGGGAAAAATTGTGAGGGAAAGGAAAAGTAGTTGANAGAGTGAGAGGGGCAAATTAGGAATTCTACCATAATTCCCTAGGTAGACTTGAATTACATCAGAAATGTGAAGTAAAGAAAAATGACCTATGTAATGTAAAACCCTTTACATTGTAATCCACTTTACATAGCTTAAATTACCATACCAAACACATGAAAGTCTCGAAATTCGTGGAGTTTTACAATGTAAAACTCTTTTCATGGCTACCAAACGGAGCCTTAGTGTTTTGTATGACAATTTAAACTATGTAAAGTGGATTACAATGTAAAGGCATTTACATTACATAGGTCATTTTTCTTTACTTCACATTTCTGATGTAATCCAAGTTTTATTAGAAAATTTTACGGTGAGTGTGGGTTGGCATTTTTGTCATTTTTTTTATATCTATTTTACTTTCCATCCCTTAACTTTTTATACCAAACACTTTAAATCTTTACTTACTTTACATTCCCTCGTCTACTTTCCTTTCTCTCATACTTTCTCTCATAATTTGGTACGAAACGACCCTTAGTAGTTTCGAGCCGAACGAAAAACGTGTAGTGCATGCGTTGAAGCAGCCAAGGGAGAGATTATAAGCGCTTTAACCGTTAAAAACAAGAGATTCAATATTTGAAAATTTATTTCTTCGCTATAAAATCGTTCAAAACTCATTAAAAATTCATCCAAAAAAAAAACATTAAAAGAACGCTGAGCTGGAGATGACTATTTTCCTTTTTATCCCGCAGAAAATAAACAGTGAAAATTCAATATTAAATAAAGTGTGATGTGAACCGACCTGCCATTTCAAAATCGTGGAGGATGAAATCAATAGCAAGCTCTATTGGCGTCTTCGGTATCCTAACAAACACCGAGAAAATGATAGCAAGAGAAAACAATCAAGAACTTGAAAATGAAAATAATCGGCTCCATGAATAAATCAATATTGATATGAAATATATCACAGTCAGTAAGTCACAGTCAAGTATTTCACAGATTTCTTGCGGCTTCAAAAAGTAAACACTTACGAAGTACTCGAAGGAGGTTCACCTAGCTCTTGGCTCCTCAATTTTTGAATTGCAGAGTCCACAGCCTTCTTGTACGAATCAGCAGCGATTCCACTCGGAAATATCTTCCCACTGCATCTTGTTGAGGGAAAAAAGTAATTTATTAGACTAAACGCCTTAGACGATGAACGGACCGATGAGTAAATGCCTCCTCATAATTGAATTGTCAGTAATCAGGAAAATGAGTATTTTATTTCAAATATAGCCTGTTCATGGAATTAAAGCAAGAAAAAGAAAGGCAATAGAGAGGAGTAGAAAATAATTAAAATATCAATGAAACGGAAACGACGCTAGCACTAATTATAATGCACCACCGCACGTAATAATAGCTCTCCAAGCAACAGAGCAAGCGAGGAGAAAAATAGATAAAATCCGGCACGACGGCGCCAAATTGCTCCACCGCGCAATGCCGGCGGATAAACAACGAGTTCAATTTTCCTATCGCCGTGACTCACGACGGCGATACCTAGTTCAACAATCGCCGCCGGTGGAAAATAGCGAAATCAAGAAAGACAAAAGAAAATAAAACGGAGGAATTAATTAATTAACATTAACGGACCTGCGATCATAGATGTTGTAGCGCGCATTGCTGTAGTCAGAGAAGCAAGTTCGGAGGCCTAATTTGGAGGCGAGTTCCCAAACCGGATTCGATTCTTTACCACCGACTCCGGTGATCCAACCGGCGCCGAGCTCCACCGGCAATCCTCCGAAATTTTCCTTCCGGATCCTACCGCCGATACGGTCCGAAGCCTCCAGGATCAGGAGGTCATCGACGCCATTCTCGGCCAAGACCTTCGCCGCACAGATACCTTTGTCGCAAAAGGAATTAAAAAGAAAATCAGAATTATAGGACAACCGATCGATACCTTCAGAAAATTAGTATTCAAGAGACGAAATAAATATCGGAAGTGAAGAAACGCGCGGTGGCGATTCTCACCGGAGACTCCGGCGCCGACAATGATGACGGAGGCGCGAGAAGTGCAATCCATAAACTTGAGGAATGAAGGCAGAGAAAGTAGGAGAATAGGGAAATGTGTGTTTGCTGGCAAGAGAAGCCCAAGTAGCGGGAGTCAGTTTATATAGCATCGTTTTTTTTTGTTCTTCGTTAATTTCTTTTATTAACAAACTCATAAGGTTAAAGTCTACTTTTAGTCTCACAGTTTTTGTTAGGTCTCAATTAAGTTTCATAATATGTTTGAGACACTTGTCTCGTATGTTTGCAAAAGGTTGCATATTTGGTCTCTATCAATTTTGATTTCATATTTTTTTTGGTTAGGTTATACGACCAATCCCATAACTTTTTTAAAAATTTTCACCGTCAATCCCACTTGATTTAAAGATATAAGATCAATTTTACACGTGACTTAAAGATATATGACCAATTTCAAAACCTCATTAAAAGATATGAGATTAATTCTGCAATATGACTCAAAGATATAGGACTAAAATGTAACGCGAGACCAAATTTACAATTTAAACAAAAGATATTAGGCCAAAAGTAAAAATATATTATGGAACCAAATTAACACCTTGGCACAAAATTATACTAAAAGTGCACCTTGCCAATTCACAAAGAGGATTGGGTTGATCAAATAAATAAAATACATAAATTAGTTATAAATAGTCAATTATTATCGCAAGAAATTAATTAAAGTCATTAATAATTAATTAAAAATATAATAACAATAGTTCAATTTTCTGTTTTTTTTTTTGGTAAGGAGTTCAATTTTCTTTTTGTTACATCAATAGTTCAATTTTTATTTTGGCCTGAACATAAATAGTTCAATTTTGATTCTTTTTTTATTTGCTAACGCCTTGATATCTAGGTGCTGAAGGAGCGTTAGAGGATAATGTGGTGACTGAGTGAGCTGGAAAGAGGTGGTGTATTTATGATGAGGTGGAGTCGGAGTCAAAGTGGTCAAATGATCCACGTCATAAATCTCAAAAGAAAACAAATAAACTAGACTAAACTAACGATCTGGTCTGTGAAAGATTACGTAACTGACAACTCAGACTCTAAAAAAAATTAAAATATACAATTTAATTCCTGAACAATTAAATGGTATATTAACTAATCATTTTTATAGACTAAATAGTGTATCATTTTAATCTTGTAGAAATTACAAAGTACACCGTTTTAACTTTTTAAAGATTAAATGTACATTTCAATTTTTCAGAAACTGAGTTGAACTCAGTAATCTCTAAGAAACTAAATTTAATTTACTCACCATTAACGAGATCCACATCCGTAATTGCTCTCTAGAGATGTGTCAAATTATAAATAAACTTTTTAATATATCTATATCTATACTATTATATATGTGTGATGACCCTTTTGGTTGGTCAAAAATAATTAAATTAAAAATTAAAAAAATAAGAAATAAGCATGTGGAACTTGACAATTGTCTAACTGTATAGATAATGGGAAAGAGAAAGTAGTAAATGAGATTTAAGAAAGTGAAAACTTATTATTTGGTCTTTTAATTTACACATTTCTAACGATTTAATCATTGAATAATAGAAATATACTATTTAGTCTCTGAATAACTACAAATGTCAAATCAAACGTTATAAAAAACCCCTAGTGTATATATATATAGTTATATATTGGTTATGAAATTTTCTTATAATTCATTTTCCAAAATTATATATAATAGATAATATAGTATATAAATTAATTAAATAGTGAAAAATTTTCAAATAAATTAATTAAATTTTGAACACGTATAAAATAATATATTTTCAAATAAAATTTAGCCTGTTGATAATAAAGTTTATAAAATCATATATATTTCAATAAAATTTGTAATTAATTTTATAAATTAGAATTTAAAAATAATATTTACATGTCCTTTAAGACATGGAAAGGCAGTAATATTATATATACTATATTATGCATTTATTATGATACATTAGATATAATTGCACTATTAATAGAGTGAACAAATTTGTCATTTATTGAAATCTCTCTTCTGAATTAAATTTGTGGTGTAAATATATCCCCTTGTTCCAATTTGACGAAATAAATCGAAAATTTTTATCTTTGTTCGAAAACAAATTTTTATTAAATTTATCCAATTCATTATCACATCATCAATAATTCAATATGATGAAATAGGATGAATAGAAACAGTATTATATATGATGAACATATAAAATTTGGTAGAACTATATGTATTAGGAAAAATAATTTCAAACTTTGATAAATAACGTGATTTTTATATAATTTGTTCAAGATTAATGTTCTCAATTATACTTTCTCAAAAGTAAAATTCCTTTAATTATTACTCTCATATCCAAATTATTTTCAATTTTAATTAAATTAATATGATGTTTTTTTCTTCAAATTTTTAAACAAAAAATAACTTAGTCAATATTATATTTAAGTGTACGTGTAGATAACATAACTAAATATAAGAATAATATTAAGGGAAATATTCATATTTAAAAAATTCAATTGACAATTATCTCATCAACCTATATTTTCATGTTCTACCTAATGTTGTCATTGAGTAACAAGCCAATTATCTTTTGGTAACGTGATTTGACCTTATTTATTGACAGACTTAATAATTAAATAAAGAAAGGATTCATAAAACAGAACGCATTGTACTAAATTCGTCAAATTCAACTTAATATAAGAGAGATAGGATCAAATTCGGTTGTTAAAATTAAAAAATAATTTTTTTGAAAATTTTGCATTAGAAAAAAAAATAATAATATTAATTGATATTCTATGTTTTTTGTTATTCTTACTCTTCTTTTCATTAAAAACTTTTATAAGTCTTTCACTTTTTATTACTGTTTTTAAATCTTAAAAATAATTTAATATTCGTTAACTAATGTCATTGGGGTGTCTTGGTTTTTCATTCCCCAAAGTATATATAATCTAATCTATCCAACATAACAAAAATACTTATAGATAATAAATAAAAAAAATTCTATGTAACCTCTAATTTTCACTGTATTTTTTTTCTTTTTAATTTCCTCCATGATATCTTCTCTCGTATTATAAAGTGTCTCAATCATATCTTCCACCCATTTTTCAAAAGTCATTTTTAATTATTTTAAAAAGTAATAAAAATTATATTTTTAATAACTTTAAAAAAACCTATATTATATATATACATATTATACAGTCTTGTTGAAATCATATATACTTCTCAACAGAATCACAAGCATGAATGGGGCCAATTAATGCTGTGTTGTCTGGTTGACACATATAAGTTGATTGTGTTGTTAATATGTGTGAGTGTGTGTGTATTAATCTTGCTTGTTTGGCATCCAATTTGGCCACTTGGAAATATATACAACTATTGAGGATAAGGTCTTTCACTCTTTCACATGCCAAAAGTGAAAATGCCCATGACATGCCCTAATTCTCACTTCTCATTTAAATTTTGTAATGTAAGGTATAAGGACCAAATTGACAACAAAGGTTAATTAAGTTGGTAAAGAGTCGACTCATCACCCACAAGATCATGAGTTCGATTCTCACTGCCGATGTGAATATCTTATTGGTAGGCAATCTGTAAGTACCTCTATAGGTGCTCATAGAGTCTGAAGGTCTGCCCTGATCTTGGTGAACACACGGGGTCCAACTCACCTAAACTTCAATTTACGAAAAAAAAATGTAAGGACCAAATTGACATTATATATATATAACTAATATCTTCTTCTTTTAATTGCATGAAAAAAGAGCACAACGTATAATGAGTTTGAGACATTCTTTATTCTTGTCCTGGAAACTTGGGTGACAACACTTGCAACAATCCCTGTGCTTCCTTATTCTTTATGCCACTTGCACATGCATTGATCAGAAAAGAAACTAAAAAAGGTGTATATTATAAGGATTAAAAAGAACCGTACCATATCTTAAATATATATATATCCTTATATATAATTAAGGTTATAAAATTGAATGCCTATAAGATATGGGATAACCTTATATATAACCTTTTTAATAAATTAGTTTTTTGGGATAAAATCTTTTTATAGTCAAGTAATGTCAATAAGACTACATGATTATAAAATTGAATGTCTATAAGATAATATATAGGAACCGAATTATATCAATGTTTTTAAATGAAATGATAAAAAAAATGAAGTTTCGGAAAAACTAATTAATTCTGAAATCATTTAGGGTCAAAATAACAATTTACTTTAAATTAATTGTTTTCCTTTTCTTCTAGACACGTACTCCCTAGGCTTTTATCCCATCATCTACAAATTGCCCAAAATTCCAAACACTAGTGGAAATGAGCTTTAGTTTTGGTGGAACCTCATATAGTTGTGTCTAGCTTAAATATAAATTCTTCAATTATTAAAAAAAAGTTATGCCCAACGATGTGATATTTATATATTCCTTTCAAATGGGAGCAAGAACATTTTTTCAAAATTCAAGAGAGACTATATATATATATAGGTTGGGTTATTTTGGTCCTAAATGTATGCTCTAATGTTCATTTTGATCTATTATGTTTTAAAATGTTTAAATTGGTCCTAAATGTTTCATTTTGGTCCCAAAGTATTAAATTTGGTCATATTCCTCTTGTCTCTCATTTCAAGTTGAAAAAACTTGTTAGGAGGAACTCGTAACTCTACATTCGTCGCATTCAAATTTGAAACGAGAGAGATATGATTAACTTTGCTTGTTTAACCATGAAACGACGGTCTATTTTTACCATGCTAAAAAAATCCTTGTAGATTTATTTAATTTACTTTTTTTGGCGAATCAAGTTGATGAAATTCTAGATCATTAGAGATTTTGATTCACATGGATTAACTTATCTTAACTTGCGAGTTGTGGTAAACAAACCCGACGAATTGGTAAGTTGGTTCACCAAGTCACTTACTTTTTTTCAAAAAAATTATATTTTGAATTTAAAAACAATTATATTTTTATAAATCATGGGATGTCAAAAAAAAATATTAGTATATGTTATATGATAATTAGATAATTCATCATCACTAAAAAGGCATTTAAAATTAAAAAAAATTAAAAAAAATAAGTACTAATTTAGTGAGTTAAGTGAGTCAACTTGATTTACTTGTTTGATGAGCTGAGTTCATAAAATTCTAGCTCATCAAAAACTATGATTCACATAAGCTAATCTGGAATAAGCCAAAATTCATGGTGAGTCAATCGAAATGAGTCCACTTGACTCACTTTAACAACAATAAATTTTTTTTACAGACAAATACACTCGGTACTTGCCTAAATTATCATCTTTAGATGTGACCAGTCTAGTTATTAAGATATGGACCAAGTCAAAATTTATCATATATGTGCCTCTCATTAGTCATGACACTACGGCTGTGAAAAAAAAAGGATCAAAGTGCCTATTCTTCAAGAGAAAGTGATATTATGCTAAACCGCGTTTCTTTCACACAATCTTTAATTAAAGTGCTTAATTATTCTTCAAGTGAAAGGAATATATATTATGCTAAACCGTGTTTCTTTCACACAATCTTTGGTTCGTGAAGAACATGCAATTAAATTAAGTTCTTATTTAATTTGTCACAAAAAAAAAAGAAAAGAATTAAGTGCTTATCATATATACAAGTGAAAGCGATATCTCATATATAAATCAGGCTAAAACCGTGTTTTGTTTCACACAATAACCTTCATTAATTTCCTATATAGCCATCATGGCCTTTGAAAATAATGAACGAATTAAATTATAGTCACTTGGACCATTTTTAGAAAGTTCGAACAGAGTCTAGAGTTGAAGCTACTGTTGAAAAAATACAAATGAAGAGAATAACGTAATAACGTGGATAAAGGTTCAAATTAATGTACTTTCTCTTTAAGCATGATATCATTCTAATGTAATCTCATGATCAAGTAAGGAACTTAAAGGGTTTCCCATACTCGCGTCGCGGCGTCGAGTCCCGGTACCTAACCTTGCAGGGATTTGAACTTTAGTTTATCATATTATGAGAAATTAACCTTTTCTACTCGATCCAACCCATGTTAATATGATTTTATATTTATTGAAGAAGAATGAAAAAGTTTATAGTATTAAATTATCTGATGTGAGACTTTATAAATTATCCTACATCACGGGCTTGTGTCACGGCATAATGTCATGATGTACACGTGGTGTCCTGACTCCTTTGATGCAGCTCCTCACGAAGTGTGATGGCCGTGCAAGCCCTTTAGGGGCATTTTCTTCTTCTTTCTAAAATTTTTCTAATTGATTAATCCATAATTCACTATCGAACTATTCTATAAATATATACCCAAAAAAATAAGAGAATATAATTTTGTCACTGCAACAATGGTTTAGAGAGGACCTAGGTCCGATCTCTAGTTAGAGTTGACATTGTTAGGAAGACTTCGATTGCTTCGTCTCTAAGGCTCAAATAGAATTAATCTTTGTCTAGAATGTACAGAGATAGGCGGGGAAAATCTATAGTTTAATAAAAATAAATTGAATTAGACTTGATGGTTGGATTAGTTGGGGATTATGACCCGTAAAGAAGGTTAATTAGCAAATCGCATAAAAAAATTGTTTAAGCAATTAGACTATGTTCTTCATTGAAATGACTCAAAAAAAATTGAAAATAAATAATTTGAATTACGACCCCCCAAAATAAAAATCTGGCTAGGTCATTCAAGGTTTTCATGTATTAAAAATCAAAATCTTGTTGGGTTTTTTTCCTTCTCATTTTTGGGTTGGGTATTGAATATTATAAAGATAAAATGTTAAATAGTTCATATATATTGAAATATTTTGATAATATATTTTTATTTAGGATTTTTTTTATTTTAGTAGTTATAAATACAAAAAATTGATGAAAATAAATTTTATATTAATAAAAAATAATTTATTTAAAAATTTCTCTAAATCTAGGTCCATATATGAAAATTAGACTATTCAACATGTCTGGGGATAAAGATTGATTTTAATACTCACTCATTTCGAATCCCGATCCAAAAATCATAATACCTTATCCATATCATACCTATGATTATTATCCCTAGCTAATTCCAAATAAATCTTCCAACTTCTAACATTGACAAATAGCATCGTTCAACTTTAACCTAGTTGCACATAACACCTTAAACTATCAAACTTAGTAAATATCTTCCTTTAACTATAGTCTAGCTAGTTGTAAACATCTCATTGAACTATAAAATTTAATAAATAACCCCTTGAACTTTCAGGATGGAGATTTTATTTAATAACTCTAATTTTACACATAATTTTCACATAGTATTTCTATGTATATATACATGCTTAATTTAATTATTTGTAAGTTTATCTACCAAAAAGTCTAAAATAATTCATTCAAATATGCTAAAATTTAAATTATTGTGAAAATTCAAAAGGTTATTTACTAAATATAGATATTGAAGAATGTTAATTATTTGCTAGGTTTGATAGTTGATGGGATTATTCACAATTAGACCTTAGATAATTGAGGAGGCTATTTGTTATTATGGTTAAGAGGATATTTGTATTTTGCCCTAAAAGAATTATAATTAATTAAGTACTTTGTTTCAGCTATTACTCATTTTTAAGAATTTAATATAATGAATTATGAAAGTTGATATATAACCCATTAAATTAAATCATTAACAAATACTTTATTGATTTTTTGTAAATGCCTTGACTAGAGTTAATCTCGGATTTAATGGATATATTTTGATTTTTCAAATAAAAAATTACCAATTAATGGAATATACAAGTGTTGGCAAATTATCTTTCAAGAAAAAAGTGTTAACAAATTAATGTATACTAATCACTAGTTACTGTTAGGATTGAGCTTGGATAATAATTACAAACCTATGTTGATCATTAACTAAGTAATGTATTGACAAGGTTATAATTAACAATTAAGCTCACTTTCCATGAAAATCAAACATATATTATAGCCTTTCTATCTTATTATTGATGGACATGACACATATTTGGCTCTAAATGCATGAATAATACAAATATGTAGTTTTTCATGTCCCTTCCATTAATTGACAGATGCCAAAATCACCACAACCATTATTATTAGTATTACTATTATTATTTTGATCGATAATATCATCATCATTATAATTATATATGCATTACAAGTTGATTATTCCAACTTTAAGGGATATTCAGCCGCAAAGGGGAAAAACTTAAGATAAGGATTTTGATGTCAAAATCAACTTCATTGCTTTATTGACAGTGTGATCTGAGGAAGTGACTTGTAAATTCTAAGACTAAAAATAAATGGCCCTTCTTTACTTCCCTTTTTATTAAAGTCTCATGATCCCAAAAGTATTGGACTTAATTATTTGTGGATACTTTTTATTTGGAAGTGGGTTTAGGATAATTACTATCTAATATCTTCACATCACGTGCAAGTCACGAAGCACTATATATATATATCTAGTCGTTTTTGTGGTTTAAATTAATTATTAATCTACTTTTGGTCTTTATTTGCAATGATGTTTTCCAATGGTTCTTTGTTGAAAAATCAGAGATTGCCTCTTTGGTCAAGGTGTGTGTTGATGGTTCCATTAGAAGTTTCCTTCAGAAACCCTAGGTAGGTGGTCAAAGAGGTCAACTCATTCAAATTGATATTTTTTTTGTTGATTTATTTTTTGATAAAAACTTCATAATTTCAAAATTTACCTATATTTTTGCAAAAAGTTTCACCAGCAGTCCCAACTGACCCAAAGATATGAGATTAATTTCGCAATCTGACCCAAAGATATGAGACTAATTTCACAATCTGACTCAAAGATAGAAGACCAAAAGTCCATCACGAGACTAAATCTGCAACATGAGCAAAAGATATCGGACCAAAAGTACAACAAAGAAAGTTATAGGACCAAATTGATACCTAAGCAAAAATTATGAGACTAAAAGTGTATTTTGGCCAAAGAAAAATGATGAACTGATTTGCAATCTGGTTAAGAAATAAGGGACCAAAATTACACTTTGGCCATAATTAGTTTATACATGCCATCTTAAGTCTCTTACGTACAATAATAAAATATTTGCTTTTGAGAAAAAAAAAAAAAGTAGGAATCCTAGTTGAAAATGATTAACTCTGTTGGCTCATAGTGCTATCTCTTTAACTGATTCGGACCAATTCAAAATTTTAACTTGGAGTAAACTCAAAGATTGGTGGGACGTGTTCTACTTTGAGTCTTTAACCTCCCACTTCATAATTTCTGAAGTCAATTTTACAGTTTCAAACAATTTTGTTTTTCTACTTTCTTTTTTATTACTTTCGCCTTCATGGCTTCAATCTCACCCACTTTCTATGCAACTTCTTCATCCCCCAAATTCTCCCATAAAAAATATCAAAATCTAGAATCTACTTTAAATTTCAATGGCTGCAAGAATCAACAACAGTTTACATACATTTTCTTTTCCATGCATACATTGTTTTTTTTTTTTTTTTT